>JAJJMC010019642.1:15866918-15912983 GCA_023531435.1 Papaver californicum
CAAATACTCTCTTCCACTTAAAATCTCTAAGTCTCTTCTCTCTTTTGCGATCTTTTAGGCTTACTTGAAGAGTTCAAGTGCCGCACAGTCTAGTCTAAAATCTTAGCCCGTGACAGTTGGTATCAGAGCCAGGTTCAAACTCGAGAATGACTGACGACAATAGCAACAACAACACCATGGATAAGGGTGTCGACCAGGCCAAGAAAAGGGGCAAGTCCAAGGATATGACATCAAGTCTTGAGACAAGAATGTCGCGTATGGAAAAGCGGGTGAGCGATTTCCTTATGCGCGCCGAAGAAGAGTTCCTAACAAAGGAGACTCTTGAAGGGTGGAAAGAAACATTCGAGGAGGTCATAAGCAAGGCGGTGGATGGTATCCGGATGACGTGGAGGCTCGAATCCAAGACGCAATAGATGATAGCGTGGAGGAAGTGAAGGCCAAGTTGCTATCGGTCGAGCAAGAGTTGGAGACGGTGAAAGGGGAGTTGGTACTGTGCAAGAGGGCGGCTATAAATCAAGCCATGCACGAAGGACCAAGCAAACTCTCAAGAGAGGATGCTCCCAAGCCAACACCATACAATGGTAAGAGAGACGCGAAGGAGATAGACACATTCATATGGAGTTGCGAAAGGTACTTCGAACACCTAGAGATGGAGGATGATGGGAGAAAGATAAAAAGAGCCACAGTGTTTCTCACGGAGAACGCTTTGGCATGGTGGAGACTTCGAAGCCAGGAGATTCAGCAAGGTAAGGCTACTATCGCTACTTGGTCAGATTTTAAAGTCGATCTTAAGAAATTCTTTTACCCGGAGAACGCGGCTTATGAGGCAAGAGCGAAGTTGAAGTATCTTCGTCAAACGGGTACAACCAAAGAGTATACCGAGACGTATACAAACTTGTTGCTAGAAATACCCAACCTGTCTAAGGAAGAGAAGCTCTTTAACTTCTTGTGCGGAGCAAAGCCATGGGTAAAACAAGAGCTGGATCGCCGTCGTGTGCAAACACTGACCGAGGCAATAGCTGTAGCTGAGACCTTGATCGAGAATACAAGTCCAAGCTTTGAAGAAAGAAGGAAGACTTCAAGGAGTACAAACTTTGAAGAAAGAGGCGAAACTTCAAGAAGTCACCATGCCAAAGGTGGGGAAGCGAAGGAGGATAGAGACAAGCATACCTCAAAAAAGTCTCTTTCGTGGAAAGATAAAACTTCCGAGCATAAAGATAAAGGTAAGCCCTCCTACTCTTGCTTCTTATGTGATGGAGATCATAAAGTCCGTGATTGCCCGATGAAAGGTAAACTTAGTGCGTTGATGGAGGAAAATGGATCCGACGAGGAACGGGATTCCATGATGAGTTCGCTCCAAGTGCTAAGCAGTGTCCAAGCTAAGACGGAGAAATCCAAGAGCAAGGACAAGACTCTCATGTTCGTTGACGTTAAGGTGAACGGGAAGACCTCCCGCGCCTTAGTGGATACGGGAGCCACACACAACTTCGTGTCCAAGAGAGAAGCATTGCGGCTAGGCATGAAGTTCGCTAAAGAAGGAGGTACCGTGAAGGCGATGAACTCAGATGCGAAGCCACTAGTGGGTGTGGCACGTGGTGTGGAGATGCATATCGACAAGTGGGCGGGATCTGTCAATTTCTCGGTGATCCCTATGGATGACCTTGACATGGTGTTCGGGATGGAGTTCATGTGCGAACAACGTTCCATTCCAATGCCACCTTTTGACTCCTTGTGTATACTCGGAGAAAACTCAACACACCTGATCCCGGTGACTAGGGAGAAGAAGAAGACCACGGTGGTGTCGGCGCTACAACTTTCAGAAGGGTTTAAGAAGGGTGAGGTAACCTTCATAGCAACAATGAAGGAGGAGGAACCGACTACCCAAGTTAAAGAAGTTCTGAAAGGCATGAAGAAGGTTCTCGAAGAGTTCGAGGACGCGATGCCGAAGGAGCTGCCCAAGAAGTTGCCGCTAAGAAGGGAGATCGATCATGCGATCGAGCTAGAGCCTAGCGCTGAGCCTCCCACAAAAGCACCTTATCAAAGGTCCCCACCGAAGGTGACTAAATCGAAGAAGCAACCTTTGACGCCAAGTACTCTGGCCACTTCTTATGCAGGTACTTGCCCCGGAGCATACAAGACTGCGAAAGATTGGCAGCAGCAAAGAGACTTAGCACACGCCCAATTGATAAAAGTGGCTAAGAAAATGAAGAAGTGGGTCAAAACGAAGCGGCATGTGGAGTTCCAAGCTGGCGACATGGTGTTTGTCAAGCTTTTATCCCAACAATTCAAGTACACTCGGCCACTACACAAAGGCTTGTTACACAAGTACGAAGGGCCGTTCAAAGTACTAACCAAAGTGGGCAAAGCTTCTTACAGAGTAGATCTCCTATCAAAGATGAAAATCCATCCCGTCTTCCACGCGAGCAATCTAAAGGCGTTCAACAAGGACGAGGAAGACGAGGGTCGGAGAGTATCAAGACGTGCACCTCCCATTACAACTTCTTTCGACAAAGCTGTATACGAGATACTAGCTGACCGGATTGTTCTAAGGAAGGGAGTGCCGCCTTGCAAAGAATACTTAGTGAAATGGAAAGATGCATCAATGCAAGAAGGAACATGGGAGTCCGATGAGTTTCTCCGGCAATTCAAAGATGCGATCGACCAGTTTCATGCAGAAGTCGCGACGAGGACGTCGCGAGAATAGGTGGGGGAGAATGTCATGGCCCACCCATTTTCCCACATATTGGGTTAGCCCATGACAAGAGTCTAGGTCCATTAGAAGAGCCTAGAAGATTAGGGAAGTCCACAAGCTTCCAGAATATTCTTGGATAAAGAATATTCCCTTGTATATTCTTGTAAAGTGTAGAATACTCTAGAAGATGATGATTCTAGAACATATTCTAGAATCCTCCATACATACTATATAAGGTGGAGAGCTCATTTGCTCAAATCATCCACCAACAATCTCTTAAGCAATTGTAACATTCTCTCTCTTAATCAAATACTCTCTTCCACTTAAAATCTCTAAGTCTCTTCTCTCTTTTGCGATCTTTTAGGCTTACTTGAAGAGTTCAAGTGCCGCACGGTCTAGTCTAAAATCTTAGCCTGTGACATAAGGCTAACCATTATGGTTCTTAGCTATAATGTGAACCAAAACTTTGATTTAGCTGATAAATCACACATATACGAAGCACCCTTTATATAAGAAATAGAACACGGATACTCAATTTCCGTCAAAAGATCCATTTTACAGATACTCAGTTTTCGTATTTGACATGAGACGGATATTTATTTTCCGTTACAATGTTAATGGATAATGAGTTTCCGTCTTAGTGTTATTATTTGTTTGACTTTTTTTTTGTTACACCTCTCTCATACCTGATCTTGGCCATCCACTACTATTATCGACTCTATGTTCTCCATCGTCAATTCCCAACGGATATATTTTAAAATTTGGAGAAAAATTCTCTATATATAGAAACTAGTTTTTCTTCTCAAATCACACCAAATCAATTTTATTACAACTTGATTTCCCATTTAAATCTCCTCAAATCAAAAAAATTTCTCAATCAATTGAGATTTTCTTTATTTTTCTTAGCCGTATAAAACTCAAATTCTCTTCTCTTAATTTTATTCGATATGGTTAACATGAATTTTGTTCAAAAACAGGAAATTGATTTTACAAATGCATTGTTTTTGTGAGTGTTGATAAAATTATTGGTTCTCAGCAAGCATCCACTCTATTTTGGCAACATATTCACGAAGTGTTTATATCTCTTAATGGAAATGCTAATGATAAGGACCCAAAATCCTTAAAAAATAAGATGAAAGTACTCAAAAAAGACGTGAGAGAATACATGTCGATTATTAACGCTATATATCGGCAAATTAAAAGCGGTGCTTCACATGAAGATTTGGCAAGTTGTATAATTGAATTAATTTTTTTCCGATTGGTGATAATAGTAATTAACTTATTGTTTTAACTCCAATGTTTCAGACTCGAGATGATCGGGAGCAATTTTAAAACCAAACATGGCAACCATTCAAGTATGATGCTTGTTATGAAATTCTGAGAGATAATGTTCCTGGGTTTGATTATCAACTCACTGTCGAGAAAAATAGTACTGTTTTTTCCAAGCATTTGCAGCAGCCCAAGATGGTACCGAAGTACTACATAATGGAAAGATTCATTGGAACTACAAGTATATGGCGAGGCCCATAGGGACCAAAAAGGCTAAAAAAGAAGCAAGACAGAAGAAGGATCGCGAGCAAGGTATTTTCAGATGAGAAAGAGGTGGTTGCGGTAGTACTTCAATCCAGATGGATGAGTCAAGTATCGATAAACCCATAACACCAGTTGCATCCGGATGTTGATGCGTTTTTCATCCACTTCAAGTAATTTTTCTAACAATTTTTAAATAATTCTTCCTTCATGCCTAGACGTAGTTTGAATTGTCTTGAAGTATAACCAGTTTCGTGAGTGAAATAGTCATTCATCATTTTTCTATCATGACACAATCAGTCTTGGGTAAGTCGTGATCATGTCTGCACTTCCTTAGGCACAAGTTGACGAATAATACACCTACGAACATCCAATGTCATTAGATGAAACAATAGCACAACTTTTTCTTCTTTATCACTTGAAATATCCAAATCAATTTTGTATGTATGTCTCACATAGGCACGCATAAAACTCATATCGGACCTTTGCAACAACAATTTCAATTTCATTTTCTCAATACCCTACATCAAATTGTGTACAATCAACATCCAACACCAATAAAGTAGAAACCATTTCATTTCAAATATGTATTTGATCAACAATACATCAAAAAACAAGTAATAATCATGGATTTTATTCAACATCTATGTTCTATTGTTGTTATTGAGTTGTTTACAATGTAACTAATCAATCTAATATCAAGAAATTTATGATTATCAAAAATAAATTGCATTATAAACCCTATATGTAGAATAACTTACCTTTGGTGATTTTGTGGATGGATTTTGAAATTGAAAGATGCAATAAAATCACCTATAAGTATAGAAAAATCCTTTTAATTTCACGCAACATTCGACTTAAAACAGCTTGAAAATCAAAAGGGGGAAAAGAGAATATGTTTAAAGGAGAAAAAAAAGTTTGGGGAGGAGGAGAATGAGAAAACTCGCGCATTCTCTGTTTGTTTGAAGTATAGAGACGGAAACTGAGTTTCCATATGGTCAAGTCGACCCATTGACTGAGACAGATAATCAATTTCCGTATAACACTATTCCGACGGAAACTTAAGCTAAGCGAATTCGCTTCTCCATATGAGTTGTTTTTGGAGGTCTTTTTTGTTTAGCTATAATTAAGCGCTAACAAAAAAACCTCATCATAGTCCCGGAATGAATATCATGGACCAATACCTACGTAACACGTATGCGGGGTATTTTTTTGGTGTCAGAATCCGGGGTCTACATAACATTTTCTATAGTGCTTGCCTAAGTAAGAACAACTCTTTAAAAGTATGAATAACTGTTTGGAGTGTACCAGAAGTGTATGGCTATTTATGTACTTTTAATATTACGTTTTCCTTGATATTATGCTTAATGTACTGTCGCTAACACCTCCACGGTAAAAGTCAAAGCTTACTACTATAGATACTCCCTCCGTTTTTAAAAGATAGGCAAAGTTTTTATATATGAGTAGATCAAAAAGATAGGCTAAAAGGAACGTTAAATGTTATTAGATTACTACTTTGTCCATATTAGGGACCACAACTATTTCTCTTAACAAATTTAGGGACCATTTATCTCTCATGTTTTTCTATTTAAAAATATTAGGGGACCACTTATTTTATAAGGATAAATTAGAAAAAAACATGAAAAACTAGTTCAAATGATTGATTTTCTTAATTCTTGTACAAATATGTTAGTTTGATTCTTATGGGCTAGATCAAGGTTTGAAAAACGGGTCACATTTAGGGTCATGGGGATAGGTCGTGACCGTTGTAACGTGTTTTGATGGGTGTGAGCATGTTTCGGGTAAAAAACGCGTTTTTTGACGTTTTTTAAAATAACAGGTTTGATAACTGTTATTTAGGAAAAATAAATAAATCAATAATGATATGAAATTCCTATCTAACGGTTATCACATGCGTGAAAACAATTATATCGGGTCTAAATAATAGTGTTACTACGTTTTTTTGATTTTATATGTTTATTTATTTATTTATTTTAATTATAATTTTTAATCTTTAGTTTTAGAAATAAAAAATATTTTTATTTTTTTTTCTTCTGAAAAACGGGTATAACATACGTGAAAACGGAAAGAAACGGCCTATGTAAAAATATTGTTTAGAAGTAAAAAACAAAAAAAAAAATAATTTTAGAAAAACGATTATCAAATGCGTGAAAACGGTTATAACGGATTTAAAAAACGTCAATTTTTTTTTATTTATCGGTGTTATTTCAATACGGGTATCAATGAACCTCATTGATACGCTACATGCACATGTCCGTTTTAACTGCCGTTTTCTTATAAAAATGACCGTTGAAACTTTGGGCTAGATTGCATAAATCACAATCTCACATACGGATAATACATAATTCACACGATTTTTTCTAATCGGGTGACAATTGCATAGCCAACAAAAACATATCTCAGTTTTATGTTGCATTTTTCTCCTTTCAAGGTAATAGAAAGATAAACAAACTATGGATAAGATAATCAGGGGAGTCACGCACAGATATTAACGAGGAGTTGACTGCACGGCATGTTTTTTTTTGTTAGGTTTTGGTAGGAAGATATTTCCTCTTTTCTTTTTGTATCTACTCTAATTATGTCAATTTTCTGGCAGAAAGAAATGTTTTGGAAGAAAGAAAGTAAAGCCTTTCTCCAAGTCAATTAACTCAGCACCCCCGCACAAAAAGGAAACATGCTTAAAAGAAAAAAACATAAAAAAACATTGTACAGATATGGTTAGGAATGTGAATGGTTATAAGCCTTCAGAAAAAGAAAAAAAGAAAAGAAAAAGAAACGGTCTTAAATCCGCTGGTAGAGTCATATTTTCAGACTAACAGTAAGAAACTAAGAATAAAAGAAGAAGATGAATTTCGCTTAGACTCCTAGTCCATTGAGGTTTGAGGCCTTAACCGGAGATAATAAGGAAATTGAATGATGTAAAAACGAGCCCATAATCATAAGCAACGACATCCGATAGGAGCCCAGTTTGCACCTAAACAACTCAACTAAAACATAGCCAAGTAAGGACCACTTAACAGTCTTCACTTTGATTTCTCACCGAAACCCCAGAAATGAAGTTTCAAACAATAATCATCCATGGCTTGATATACACCACAAGTTTCTTCCTGTTAATGGAGTTTTCTTCATCTGCAACATCTCAAAGTAAGTCTAAAGTGTTTTTATGCAGATTTATTAAATTTTATGCACATGTCTTATTTGTCGATTTGTCAAACTCAAGTATACGTGCCTAATAAAACTAATTTCAATTTGCAGAACAAAAACTACCTTACATGACCGTAGATGCAGAGGAAATCTCTAGTAAGACATTCGATTATATCGTCGTAGGCGGCGGAGCTAGTGGTTGTTCTTTAGCGGCAACTTTATTGAATGAATTTTCAGTTCTATTAGTAGAGCGCGGAGGATCGCCTTACGGGAATCCATTAGTATCAGAAAGTAAGAATTATGGAATTGCATTGATGCAAACCAATGAATTCTCATCAATATCGCAAAGTTTTGTGTCCGAGGAAGGAGTAGTGAACCAGAGAGGAAGAGTATTGGGTGGTTCAACATCCATTAACAGCGGATTTTATAGTAGAGCTAGTAAAGATTTCATTGAAAGGATTGGATGGGATGAAAAACTAGTGAGAGAAGCATATGAATGGGTTGAATCTAATATTGTGTTTCAACCAAATCACAGTGATTTGAGTCCATGGCAGTCTGTTGCGAAAGAAAGTTTTGTTGAAATAGAAGATTTAATACCTTTTAATGGTGTTAGTTTAGAACATGTTGCAGGAACAAAAATTGGTGGGACTATATTCAATGGGTACGGAAACAGACATTCATCAGCAGATTTACTAAGTGCTGGAAATGTGAACAGAATCAATGTTCTCTTGAACTCAACTGTCAAGAATATCATCTTCAATCATAATGGTAAGCAGCCGACCGCGCGCGGCATAAGATTCATGAAGAGTGATGGTAGCGGATAAAATCTCCGAAGTCTATCTACGCCCAGAGAAAGATTCATTATTAGTATCGGGTGATGTAATATTGTCTGCAGGAGCAATGGGTAGTCCTCAAATACTCATGTTAAGTGGTATTGGACCTAATGAACACTTAAAGCACTTCAATATATCAACTCTCATCAATTTGCCAGAGGTGGGTAATAATATTAAAGATAATCCTTGCATTTCTCTTCTCATAGACTCACCAAAAACTTTGATACCAGACACACCTCAGATTGTGGGAATAACCCAAGATTTCCAAATCATAATTCAGTCTGTTAACAGAAATGTAAAACAGAATGAAACGAAACTGATGGTTGTAGCTAAAGTTGCATTCCCGGTATCCAAAGGGAAGTTAGAGTTAAATAATGCAGATCCTAGGAGAAACCCTTTGGTAAGATTCAATTATTTAGCTGAGAAAAGGGATTTAGATCAGTGTATAAGGATGAGTCATTTGCTTGAGAATGTTGTGTTAACGAATTCCATCAAATTGTTTCTAAAGAGTAAACAGAATGAAACTATAAAGAAGTCTAGTTCAGAGGATTTAAGAGAACTCTGCAAGAAGAATTTGAGAACGTATTATCACTATCACGGTGGGTGTGGAATTGGGTCTGTTGTTGACAAGGATTATAAGGTTTACGGGGTCACGGGATTGAGAGTTATTGATGGATCAACTTTGCCAGATTCGCCGGGTACCAATCCTATGGCCACCGTATTAATGCTGGGAAGATATCAAGGTATGAAGATAATCAAAGGAAGGGAAGAAACCTTAATGAATTGTGTACCTGAATACAGCTATCAAAATATCATAGCGGCTAATTTCACTGCCTAGATGTTATTGTATAATTTGTATTGGCATAATGAATATATATCTTGTGTAAAGATTTTTCTACAGTGACCTGAACTGTAAATCTTTTTCCTTTTCGTTTTCTAAATGAGAGAACATTATTCAAGGAACTCTAAATCTTATTCTCTAGTGCACTCAATAACCGAAAGTGGCGCTTTGAAGAAAAGGTTTTATCAACCCATTCATTTTTTCTTTATCAGTCCATTCATTTATAATAGATAACATAACAATGCAGGTTTTATATCATTGTCTCTGTGAAGATGGAGAGGCACCGGTAAATCAACACACCCATCCTGATGGGTTTGTTGGGTTTGGACTCAACAGAGATTCACTGCACATCAATCCTAGTTGTTGCATTTTGTGTTTTTCCTAGGCGAGGCACGTCTTACTGTTAGCAGTAAGGTTCCGAACAAACCCATTCTGACCCACTTCAATAAGGAATGACAAAGATTACAGTATAAGCTTTCTTAGTCCTTAATAGTTATCACCTCCCTATATACTCGGTAGAGAACCCGATCCAGGCTTCCTGGAGACTACCTGATTGTCGCCAGGAGCGTGGTCTTCAAGTTTTTACGTAATTGTATATTAATCGGGAAAGAAAAGATACATGTGGATTTGAATCAAGTTACAAGTTGTAGCCTCTAATAACCTACAGTGTGTACGATGGGATTATAGTGATTCATATGTGGTCACTCACGCCTAAACTGCTTCCTTCTAACTATTGAGGGCCTCTCTGGAGTTTCACATGACGGCCTATATCGATCTTTTTGTGTATTCTTTCCTAGCTAGCTAGTGGTCACATTGCCGAGTGAGTAAGGGAAGGATGAAGATAGACTAGGAAATGCATGGTTGTATGATTAAGAAAACAAACTAAAGATGGTTGTACACAGAATCAAGGAATCCATGCATTTCATTTTTCTTACTGCTACAGAGTATAAGAGTAAGACTTAACTGAGTCCTGATTCTTGCATATTGCATAATCCATTTCAATATAAAGAAAGCAAAAACTAAAACATAAAACAAAGATATCCATGAAAGTCCCACAACAAGATAAGTTATCATGCAGTACAGAATGTCACAATATATGTTCTGGCAGTTGGTGATTTCTTTTGAGTATACCTCCTTTACCATAATCATCAGTAAGAGAAAGAGTAAACTCACCAAAATCTCCGTTTCTCAGCACTTTTCTCTGATTCTTAACCACACCCTTTTAAAACCTGTTAGGGTATGATCACATCTCTCTGCGGGTTACCTTGGTCCTGCAAATAGGGCAAGACCCACGTAGGTCTTGGATTAACCATTGTAGGATGCAGGAGGCATGATACTTGTGCTCACAAGCAGTCTTTCTTACATCATCACCAGCTTTCCATTCTTCAAGGAAAATGGGGCATCTGATATCCTCAATATTTCCTTCAGGATCATCGCCATCAGTAGCAGTAATTTCTTCTCTTGTCATAGCTGCCACAGAAGATCTAGCTACTCGTCTGCTATAATTGATCGCCAATCTACAATCAAGTATTTTTATAACATCCGTCCAGTATCTCGGCACGAAGATTACCACCTGCACCAAAACATCGTTACTGCTACTATTTCTCACTGCAAAAACCTGCTCACTGCTCCGCCCATCTTCCGGTAAAAGTTGAAGAATGTCGTTCACTAAAACCTGAACAGCAGGAGGAAGGGAATTATACTGTGATTGATCAATCAACTCTGTGGTTCCTTGACGGGTTGTTGCTGGTAATACGTCTGTGAGTTCATCTATGGATGTTTCAGATTGTAATCCATGAGACAGTACTGTAGTTCCGGATTCATCTATATCATCAGATGATAAGTCATCGTTAAGGAGTTCATTTATCAATGGCGATATTGCGCTATCGAATACCACCGCTGCTGGTTCCGCAGATACTGTTAATGATGAAGAGGCTAATATAGCAGCAGATGCAATTCTTGTTCCAGATCTTACTGCAAGAGACACAATTGTTACGTCGTCAGAGGTGCGCACAGATGAATCCGCCGATAAGTCGGTGGAAGTTGGAGCATTGGCATTGGACTCTGATGTTGAGTCAGAAGCTAATAAGGCCCGCCTATAGAATTCCATTGCTGCGGCTAAGAAACACACAAGGATTACAGTGAAGAGAAAAATATCTAAACAAATTGAGGATGACGATAGGGATGAATAATGAGTATAAATGAGTACACGATGCACCAACCTCCCCACATTGAAACTTCTAATTGTTCTAAACAAGGAAACTAAGTATAGCCAGTGATAGGGAAACTAATTTTGAGGCCTGAATGTAAATCTGGCGGGCGGTGACACATCGGAGAATAATTAATCCACTTAATGTGCTTTCTAACTGAAGACTTTATACGTTAAAGGCAAGGAAAACAAATTCCAATATCAAAATCTCATTGGATTTCACTTTAAATGCTTAATTAATGTCTCAATTTCTTTCCATTTTATACATATGTTGGTTCATTCAACTGACGATGTATATCCCATAAGAATGTGGAGTACATTGATCTTAAACTAGTTCGCGAGGCAGTATCCATACTTATCGAAGCCCTCGCGGCACTTCGTAAAGTTTTTCCTTTTTATGAAACCGCTGCTGGACATGAAGATCAAATTAATAGTTTGGTGCCGTCACTGTCCGCTGAGAATATATGCTCAAAACCATTCTTTTCAAATATGCTATCGAAGTCGATTTTTTTTCTCTTATCTTAAAGGAACTTACGTGAAAGAACTAATGGTTCTTATGTGCGAAAACCATCCAGGAAAATGTGGAGGGATAGGTAGGGAATCACTGAACTAGTACTAAATTCCAGTTCTTTCGCGCAATTTTTCTTAAACTACGCGCGTCCAGAATTGGGAAGTTTGCTGTGGTATGTGTTGTCGGTCTTTTAGAAACATAAAATAGATACTGATGCCTGTGGGTTTAAAGTTGAAGGTTATGGAGGTCAGACCCTGAGCGATTAATTCGTATGATATCATCGCTAAGTTACCAATCCATAATGCAGCCATGCACCTTGGCCTGATTATGGAAAAGCTATTAGCAGTAGTAAAATTCCCCACAAATATCTCTAACCCAACAGTGAGTGGAAAGAAAAACACTGAATGATTAAGCCCTTCTAATTCTGGTTTTTGCAAAACATGCATATGGAAAGTAAATGTCACTCACAATCTGGTCTCTTAACTTTTACCTATACCTAATGAATGTAATGTATCACCCAGGAAAGAAAAGATATAATGTCGTTGTAAGTCGTAATTCAAGCTACAAGTTATAACTGATCGTCTAACCTATAACCTACATAAAATATATATAGAAACTTGGACATTTTAACACATGGTCACGCACTCCTAAACATTTCTCTAGTATTCGATCGAGAGACATTTCCAGTGCCTCTTAACGGCATATAGATATTTGCTGTACTTTTTACTACCTAACTAGCTGTCACACTACGCACCGAGTATAAGTAAGGGAGGAGGAAGATAAACTGATATCCTTTTGTAATTTTTGGGACCTTATAGCTTGAAAGAAACAATGGGCTAATGGCTAGGGTCTTCAACAATAAGTCGTAAACACTCTATCAGTTGATTACGACCGGTAGAGTCGACTACCTTTTAGTAGGCTTTATTTTTGTTTTTATTGTTTGTTCACTAGTTGGAGACTTTTCGATTAGGCATCTGTGAAATCCTGAAACTTGTTGCGGTTTAGTTTCGCATCGCCTTGATTCTTTTTATTATTTTTTATCTTCAATGTGCAAATCAAGAATTGTGATAGAGAATCAATGAACCCAGCATCATAGGAGTATGATATAAGTAAGAATAATACTTCAAAATAAAAAATAAAAAGAAGAAGCAAGAATCAGTTAGATTCTGCTTTTATTTCTTCCCAGCTCACATGATACAATCATCATCCGCAACATATAAATGGTTGTTCAGTATCCAACTTTACTACTAAAGTGGCATTTGGGTTCTAAAAAGTTCAATATTAAAGTGTTGTATCAAAAATCTTAGTTGACTGTCTTAACTATTACCAAAATAATTTTAATTTTAATTTATTTTTGTTATTTTTTAATTAAAAAATGATGATTTATAATCCGAAATAATAAAGGACTAACCTGCTTCAGTAACTAACTCACTTATTAATCACCTAGAATCAATCTTTAGATCAGTGATAAAGTAGAGTGAAATGATCTTCCGTTTAATCTATAAACTCCTTTGGTCAAAAGATCAAACCAAAACAATGATTACTGAAATAACCAATTTTGATGAACAAGATCAATCCAAGAAACTTAATGTAACTAGACAGTGTGTTCGATTTTCTACAACTTTGATGTTTATCAAGATAAATTGCTTATGTAATCCCAGAGAATCAAGTTCGCATAAAGTTACACACATAAATGACAACTAAAAAGAAAAGTCTTCAATCTCCAAAATGAACCGCTGCAAAACAAATTGATTCCACTAATGCTCCCTACATAGAATTGAGTTTGTTAACATTGACTGATCAACAAATCTACCTTACATATCCATAGTCACTTAGATCTGTACCAGTCAAATCTTCAAACAAACTTGAGAGGCTTTATAGCAGATAAGAGGAACCTTAGAATAAACAAGTTTGATCAATCGAAGATGACTAGACCGATAGTTCAAACACAACTAATCAACAAAAACTATATAGCAATCTATCCTTCCACCAACGCTAAAATTAAAGGCTTCTTGATAAAAAGAAGACTTTAACAAAAGACAACACAAGATGTTTCACCTAATTAGATTACTCATATCTCTTTAACAAGTAGGATTTTTCACACTCTACAGAAGATGTGTTCCAGGATGATTTTGTAAGATTACAAGACTCACTGTTTATAGTGATATGACCAAGGCATTGATTGGAAATACTTATATACCAATTTCAAAAATTCTTAAGATATACAATTATAATATATTTCCTAAATTAGAAAACACCAAGTAATATCCAACTCATAATCGATTTTTATCATAATATAAAAATTAAGATTAGCTAGCACATAACATGTAATTTACTAATATAGCTAACTAGACAAATGCAAACCTCTGGGAATGGAAAACATATAACTCGATACCTAATATGATATTGAAAAATCGATATCTTGGGACCTTGCCTTGAGTATCAAAGGTATATATTTAAACATTAAGAATTAGAAAAATCATATACATCTTGATATCTACAAAAAACCTATGAAGATTAACATATCAATCAAAAAATCTCGTACATACTTTTGGTTTTATAGCGGATAAAAATTAAAAGGTTCGTAGCCATAATATTGATTTCACCATTTACTCGCAAACTAATTATACATATACAAATTAAGCCTTCTAGCACCGATACTGATTTAAGACATTCATATCCTTATTCCGTCACCATGATTTTTCAAAAAAGAAAAGAAAAGATACTAAAAAAGAAGACAAAGAAAATTTAGTCGCTAAGCTATTGAGATTGAGTGAGTAACTCTGTGTTTTTTCTTCATAAAATGGATTAAGCAACTTATTGGAGATAACGAAGGTTAGGTTTGAGTAAATGGCGAGCTGTAAATACAAAAAAAGGAAGAAAAAAAATAACACACTTATGTGTCTAATTTAAAGATACTTAAAGATTGGTTTACCCAAGATATTGCAGAATAAGTATATTGTTGATATGTCTTGAATCAGTCGTTGACCGGAACTCTACGGGGAGTCCGAGGGGCAGCGCCCCCCGCCTAAACGGTATACATAATGTATTATCACTGGGCCTGTTTTCCGTTATTCAGTCGAATTAGGTTTTTTTTTTTTGCCATATATATATACACACGTTGTACCTAGAATGTGTGTAATTCAGTATTCTGCTCTATAATAAAACTCTGCTTTCTCTGTTGTGGATGTAGCTAACGTAACAGTTAGTGAACCACGTAAATCTCTGTGTCTCGATCTCTATTATTGTTCTCGTTAGATCTCTCGTTACAACAAATTGGTATCAGAGCGAGGTTCGATTTCCACCGAGAACGATGTACGGATCCATGATGAAGATCGACAGGTTTACCGGGAGAAATAGTTTCAGTCTGTGGAAAATCAAGATGCGGGCTTTGTTGAAGCAACAAGGTCTTTGGTTGCCGTTAGCTTCGGATAAGAAGGGCGCAGATACATCCACCGCTGAGTATGCGACTATGGAGGAGACGGGTCACTCAACGATTATGCTGTGTCTCGCGGACGACGTAATCACTGAAGTCGCAGATCAGGAAAAGGCCGTCGCTTTGTGGTTAAAGTTGGAAAACCTCTACATGACGAAATCGCTGACCAACAAGTTGATGCTTAAGCAACGTCTTTTCAGTCTGCGCATGTCTGAAGGTACGCCTCTTAGAGATCACCTAGATCAAGTGAATACTATTCTGCTTGAATTGCGTAATATTGATGAAGTGGTGAAAGATGAGGATGCTGCCTTAATGTTGCTGGTGTCTCTGCCTCCGTCGTATGAGAATTTTAGAGAGTCTTTTATTGTCGGAAAAGAGACTGTAACGCTGGAAGAGGTTAGGTCGTCTCTTCATACCAGGGAGATGCGGCATAAGGCTGCTGGAACAGGTACAGAAAATCAGGCTTCAGATTTGATGGCAAAAAAAAGCAAGGACGGTAAGAAGGGCAAGAAAAATTCCAGCTATAAATTACCAAAAGACGTTTATGCCTACTGTAAGGAGAAAGGTCATTGGAAGACGGAATGTCCTAAGAAGAAGAAGCAACAAGAACATAACTCTGGATCTGCAGCAGTAGCTGAATGTGGAAACACTTCAGAGGGAGATTTTGTTCTGCTAACAGATGATTACACACATTAGTCTGATGTGTGGTTCCTTGACTCTGGGGCGTCCTACCATATATGTCCCAAAAGAGAGTTATTTACTACGTACATCTGTGCAGATGGGGGCAGTGTCTCTATGGCAAACGGGTCTGTCTGCAAGGTGGTTGGAATCGGCTCAATCAGGTTTATGACACATGATGGGAGGCTCTTCACATTGAAGGAAGTCAGGCATGTGCCACTCTTGACAAAGAATCTGATATCCTTGAGTCTGCTAGAAAAAAAGGGTTTCAGTTTCAAAGGTGAAGGTGGAGGTTTGCATGTTTGCAAAGGTTCTGATGTGATTCTGAAAGGTGTCAAGCATGGAACTTTATATGTATTACAAGGTTCAATAGTCACAGGTTCTGCAGTTGTTGCTTCAGCTGAAATTCAGGGATCTGATCTGACCAGACTATGGCATATGAGGCATGCTCATATGAGCGAACGGGGAATGCAAATTCTCTCAAAGGAAGATCTTCTCGGGGGTCATAAGACCAAGAGCCATGTGTTCTGTAAGCATTGTGTGTTTGGGAAGCTACAACGCAGCAAGTTTCATAAGGCAGTTCATCGGACCAAAGGCACGCTGGACTATATCCATTCAGATTGCTGGGGTCCCTCTCGTGTTGAGTCTCTGGGCGGTCACAGGTATTTTCTGTCTATCATTAATGATTATTCCAGGATGACTTGGATATTCATGATGAAACATAAAAGTGAGGCATTCAGTAAGTTCAAGGAGTGGAAGACACTGTTAGAAAATCAGGTTGGGAAGAAGGTCAAGAGGCTGCGAACAGATAATGGTCTAGAATTCTGTTCATCTGAGTTTGATGATTTATGCAAAGATCATGGTATTTCTCGCCATCGCACAGTTAGGGCTACACCACAGCAGAATGGTGTAGCAGAAAGACTGAATCAGACGCTTTTAGCAAAAGCAAGGTGTATGCTTTCGAATGCAGGTCTTGCTAGACGGTTCTGGGCAGAACCGGTTTCAACTGCTTGCTATCTCATCAATCGGAGCACACAGGCATTGACTACAAAACACCTTATGAGGTGTGGACTGGAAAAGCTGCCGATTACGCAAAACTGAGGGTCTTTGGCTGCACTGCTTGTTATCATGTAGATGAAGGCAAGTTGGAGCCAAGAGCTAAGAAGGGAGTTTTCATGGGATATGGTGCAGGTGTGAAAGGGTATAGGATCTGGTCTGACAATAAGATTATACTGAGCAGAAGTGTAGTCTTTGATGAAAATTCTATGCTGAAACCCAGAGAGAAGATCACTGATGCACCAAAAAATGAGGTTGTTGTTGAGGAGGTGGAGGTGCAATTCAGTCCAGAGGAGAATCGGGCACCTAAGTTGGTTGACGACCAACTACCACCATCAGTTACCGAAGAGCAAGATGCAGATGAGTCTGAGAATGCACCACCAGAGGAAGTTGAACATCGGAGCATTGCTACAGGCCGACCTAGAAGGGTTGGAATAGAACCTCCAGCGAGGTACAGGTTTGACGATTTGGTGGGTTATGCATTGCAGGTGGCCGAGGAGGTGGAGGATCACGAGCCGTCCACCTACAAGGCTGCAATATCTGGAAACGAGTCAGCACAGTGGCTTGCCACAATGGTAGAAGAAATGGAGTCCCTTATCAAAAATGGGACTTGGGAGCTTGTAAAACTTCCTGCTGATAGAAAGGTAATTACTTTCAAGTGGGCTTTCAGAAAGAAGGAAGGAATGTCAGCTGCAGAGGGTGTCAAGTATAAAGCACGAGTGGTTGCAAGAGGATTCAATCAGAGAGAGGGAATGGACTACAACGATATTTTCTCACCAGTAGTCAGGCACAATTCCATCAGAGTGCTACTAGCCATAGTTGCACATCAGGATCTGGAACTTGAGCAACTAGATGTGAAGACAGCTTTCCTGCATGGAGAGTTGGAAGAAGAAATATACATGAGCCAGCCAGATGGATTCCAAGTTCCAGGTAAAGAGAATTACGTCTGCAAGCTAAAGAAGTCCTTATATGGTCTAAAACAGTCCCCCAGGCAGTGGTATAAGCGATTTGATAGTTATATGGTGCATCTTGGCTATCACAGAAGTCCGTATGATTGTTGGGTGTACTACAATGATTTGCAAAATGGTTCACGCATTTATCTAGTTCTGTATGTTGATGATATGCTGATTGCTGCTCAGAATAAGTCAGATATTCAGAAGCTGAAGGGGTCTCAGTGCGGAGTTTGAGATGAAAGATCTGGGTGTTGCTCGGAAAATTCTGGGAGTAGAAATCTATAGGGATAGGAAGAAGAGAAAGCTTTTCCTATCACAGGAAGGGTACATCAAGAAGATTTTGAGCAAGTTTGGAATGTCTTTAGCCAAGAATATAGAAACTCCAATGGCACCTAACAGCAAGTTGGGAATGTACACGGTTCAGACTTATGAGGAGAAAGAGTACATATCTCGAGTTCCATATGCTAGCGCAGTTGGAAGTCTAATGCATGCTATGGTCCGCACTCGACCAGACTTAGAATTTACTGTTAGTGTGGTCTGTCGGTTTATGGTTCAGCCTGGGAAGGAACATTGGCAAGCTGTTAAGAGGATTTCCAGGTATCTTAGAGGTACTTCAGATGTCAGTCTCTGTTATGGGAACGATACCCGATGTTTAGTGGCTGGTTTCTCAGATTCTGATTATGCTGAAGATGTGGTCAGTAGGAGATCTATGACTGGTTATGTGTTCACTCTTGGAGGTTCTGTTGTAAGCTGGAAGGCAACTCTACAACCTACAGTTACTTTGTCTACTACAGAGGCAGAGTATATGGCCTTGACAGAAGCTGCTAAGGAGCGAATTTGGTTAAAGGGGCTGGTTAATGATCTAGGCCTACATCAGGATAAGGCTATAGTATATTGTGACAGCTTGAGTGCAATATGCTTAACCAAGGATCAAGTCCATCATGAGAGACGCAGCACATTGATGTCAGGTATCACTTTCTGAGAAATGAGAAGAGAATTAAAGTGAAGAAGGTAGGGACAGCTGATAACCCTGCTGACATGTTCACCAAGCCAGTTCATGTTCCAACATTGCTTGGACTTGCTCAATATCACAAGTCAGTAGTCTGAGCCCTTGTCTAGGGGCATCTGAGGCAGAGAAAGGTTCTGGCACTGTCATGGTGCATCTGTTTCTGTTGCTGGGAGGATTCAAGTCAAGGTGGAGATTTGTTGATATGTCTTGAATCAGTCGTTGACCGGAACTCTACGGGGAGTCCGTGGGGATAGGGGGGCAGCGCCCCCCGCCTAAAAGGTATACATAATGTATTATCACTGGGCCTGTTTTCCGTTATTTAGTCGAATTAGGGTTTTTTCTTTGCCCTATATATATACACACGTTGTACCTAGAATGTGTGTAATTCAGTATTCTGCTCTATAATAAAACTCCGCTTTCTCTGTTGTGGATGTAGCTAACGTAACAGTTAGTGAACCACGTAAATCTCTGTGTCTCGATCGCTATTATTGTTCTCGTTCGATCTCTCGTTACAACATATATTAACTAAATTGTCTAAAATAAGTATTCAGAGATTTGAACGAATATTTCAATGAGATACTGTTGTCTCTGTGTGTCGGAACCAGCTGAGACATATCCGAGCCACGAGATAAACTGCATTATCCTGAACGACTAAAACGGTTATGGGCTGTTGTAGTCTAGACGATCATATAATGATGACTAACATTTAGAACTATTAAGGAATTTAAAAATTTACAGTTGTGATTTTATGAAGGACTAAGACTGTTTTGAACAGTCATATTCCGGGCGACTACAACTCTTCTTACATTTTAGAATTTTGATTATTTAACCTGATATATTCATTTCATCAATTAATTGAATACTATTATAGTTCATTGACACATTAACAGAGAGGTACTCAAATGAGAATTCTATAGACTTTTATAGATTATTTTGTTTGAGCGAGTCATGGATATTCTCATAAAATCTACGGACTTCTAGTGATTTTATAAGAGTATTACATAGAGTCTTTGTGACTTATAGATACAAATTTAGTGGTTTATTAGAGAGTTTTGTGATTTATAGAGATAAAGAAATATATATTATCTTTAATAAACTCAAAATGTCTACCAACTTTTTTATCATGCAAATTACAATGTTAGCAAAACTACCATGAATAAATCGTAAAATACATGTCGATTGCCAACAAAAATTAGTATATGTATCAGACCATCTGTGTTTTCTTTTCTTATTTTTCTTCATTTTTTTTCTATTAATATTTTCTTCTCTTGGCCATGACAGAGTACTATCACACAACACAAATGAAAGAGAATGATTGTACAGTGAATGTAAACAAATAAAGTCCGAGGCTAGACCGTTGTAAAATAAATAAAAAGAAGATTTGTATGTGAATTTGATGCTTATGAGAAAATACCCAAATTTCAAAGTCTCCAAAAATCTCACCTATTTAGGAGAGATTTTTGTCATGCCTATTATCTTACAAATTAAAGTCCTCCAAAGTCACTAAATCTACGAATCCGTGAGTTGTAAATATAAATCCAATAACAAGGGTGATTGAGTGACTCTTAGAGCAACCACAATGGGTCGACTAGAGTAAAAGACCAAAGACTAAAAATTTTAGTCTTCGGTCCGGCCCAAGAACAACCATGTATAGTCGGGCAGTGTTCTAACGATGCGCCTGGTATTGGGCGGTGTCCCAGCGATGCGCTTAGAAAGACGGGTGAAATCCTAGCATAACGCTTGCGCGAGACGGAATCCTAGCGTTACGCTCGATGTGGGGCGGAATCCTAACGTAACGCCTGGTAGTGGACAGTATCCTAGGATCACACCCAAGAGACGGACGGTGTCCCAGAATCACGCCTGATGGGCGAAGTGCTAGCATAACGCCCGAAGGAGTTGTACATGTGCGAAGTTACCGTGTGGGATGAATGGGACGGGCGGTGTCCTAGCGCCCCGCCTGGGATTCCAGGCGAGTTGCTAGCAGCCCGCCCCATTCTCATTTCTTTCTTCTTCCGCCGAACCCTATTTTAGTATACAATGATGGTTCAGAATTTGATTTCATTTTTTTCATCACAGGTCGCGGCTTATGATTTAGTTCAACAGTTGTCTGATTTTACCCACGAGTTTTGTGAATTTACGTTAAATGAAACTAAGGAGAGGATGGACTTCATCATTTCCAAAGATGCAGAAATACAGGGTCTACGAAATGAAAACAGCATGTTGAACTCACAACTTGCTCATTTTCGTCAACAACAACCACCCATTGGGTTTGGCACGTATCCTCAGAATATGCCACCACCGATGTGGAACACCATGGGTCAGGGATCGTCATCAACAATGCAATCAAATAACTATAATTCCAGACCATCTTTGCCTCCGTTTATGCCCCCGCGCTCGGCGTCCGAGAAACAAGATACGGAAGAGTAGTAATTCATTAGCATTGAATTGTTAGTTAAACAGAAAACTTTTTCTTTTCTCAGATTTGAATTGTCTTTTCAAATTATTTTTCTTACATTTATAATCGTTTAATTTATCCTTTAGTTTTGTATTGTCAATTCAAAACTCTGAAATTTTTTTCCTTCGTCGTTTTGGTCATTTGGTGTTATCTTGTCAACCGACATTTCATATCTCTGATGTGTCCGTCCACCCCACTTGCCTCAACTCTGTTTTTGCATTAAAATACCAACCGTGTATTATCAATTCAAAACTCTGAAATTTTTTTCTAACTTTTATCTTTTTGGTCATTTGGTATTGTCTTGTCAACCGACATTTCATATCTCTGATTCGTCTGTCCACCCCACTTTCCTCAACTCTGTTTTTGCATTAAAATACCAACCATGTATTGACAATTCAAAAATCAAAATCTTATCTTAATTTACTTATATATTGAACACTTGATTCTCCAATTATACAAACCCAAAATACAAACATTAAAAAGCAAATGACATACTATCAAAATAACAGTCAATACTATGGTTCTTGTTCTTCTATTCCTCCTCATTTTTCTTCTTTTTCATCTTCTTCATCGTGTGATGATGATAACAATAGTATGTACTCATCAGACGAAGGTTTACTTGCATTGAGCCAAAATAATGAAGCAGTCACTGCGGGATTGATCGCTTCAAGTATGAACTGGCCTCAAACTCGTATCAAAATACCAAGATTACGTGATGACGGTGAAAAACTTCTGTGGAAAGATTACTTTTGCAGAAACACGACGTTTCCTCTTCATGTATTTCGTAGAAGATTCAGAATGCGGCGAGAATTATTCAACAGTATATTGGGAGATGTCGTAACTGTAAATAAGTATTTTGTTCAAAAAAGAGATGCTTGTGGTGTTCTTGGATTAACCTCTCAGCAAAAAATTACTGCATCAATACGAATGTTAGCTTACAGATGTGCGGCAGATGCAATAGATGAGTATTTACGGATCAGATAAACCACAATTTTGGAACCAACTCGTAGGTTTTGTAAGACGATAGCATATGTACGAGAAAGAATATTTGCGCACACCAACTAAGCGTGATGTTGAACTGCTTCTTGCTGAAAACAAGGAAAGGGGATTTCCGGGGATGCTGGGTAGTGTTGATTGCATTCACTGGAAATGGGATAAATTCCCATCGGATGAATCAGGTACTTACACTGCGTACAAAGGTAGTGAAAGTATTATCCTGGAGGCAGTGGTGTCATATGATCTGGTTTTGGCATGAATTTTTTGGTATGCCTGGTTCTAACAATGATATAAATGTGATGAACCGTTCATATCTTTTCAAAAAGCTTACCAACGGGAAAGCACCGGCTGGGAACTTTGTTGTCAACGGACATCAGTACGATATGGGGTACTATCTTGGTGATGGAATATACCCGGAGATAGCTACTATTGTGATGTCGATTAAACATCCAGACTCAGCGAAGAAACAAAATTTTTCTGCTAGGAAAGAGGGTTGCCGAAAAGATGTAGAACGAGCCTTCGGCATACTGCAAGATCAATTTGAAATCATCAAGCAACCAACACGAATGTGGAATCCTGACGTACTAGCATATATAATAAAGACTGTAATCATTCTACATAATATGATAATGGAGGATGAACGTTTACCCGGTGATTAGCCGCATGAGTATGATCAATGCGGCCACGGTGCACCGGTAAATATTTCTAGACATAACACAGGTGAACTTTCAAGAATGGGAATGGAACAACGCCGACGTGCAGTATTCGACAAAGATACTCATATTCGTTTGCGAAATGACTTGATCGAACACTTATGGTCATATTTTGGTGAGGATTAAAAATTTGTAAATCCTCTGGATAGGTTTTGTGGCTAAATCTCTAGTAAACCCGCCCGAGACACAACTCAGACGCTAGGGGCACCTAGGTGTTTAAAGGCTTGCTGCACATGCTAAGTATATCCGTGATGCTTGCGAAAGTGAGTTTAGTTCTACTTATTAGATCATGTTATTTTTTTTATGAAAGAATTCATGAACAATTATGTATTTAGAGAGAATTATTTCTAAGTAGTAAGTTTTTGGAAATACTAGCCGTTAAGTCTCTCTCTTTGTAGGGAAAAATGGGTTGTGCAATTATTTACAATGAAAGTACAATCAACGACTAGTTTTCGAAATTATCCTATAAATACATCTGTTTTCTCTACCAAATACCACACACACCTAGTTTCATACACTCTACAAATTTCATTTAATCATCTCCTCTTTGTAATTCACTTCATAACTCTACCTACAAACATGGGAACATTTGATTCAGCTGAAGATTTGGCTATAACCAAAACATGGCATAACGAAACCCTACGTGAAGATGTCATAGCTGGAAGGGTTGAACCTGAAACCTTTTGGGGGAGGATCTACATCCAATATGCTCGAGAATATAGAAATCCAAAGCAAAGATCTCTTGAAAAAATTCATGATAGATACCAACTTATCCGAATAAGGATAGCTGATTATATAGCTATGCAACAACGGATCTTTAACCCCACCCATTTAGGCTTGTCGATCCAACAATTTGTAAGTATCTTTTACTTAAACTAAGTTGTTTGGTCTTCCAATAACAACATAGTAAACTTGATGAATTATGTTTTTCTTTTCCTATGCTTGTGTAGGAGGATCTCGCAAAAATGCACTACTATCAGGAAAAAGGAGAAGAGTTCACATTTGTAGAAAGCTACGAGTTCATTAAGTCCAAAGTGTAATCGGAAGTAACTACTAACTTTATCCATCGATGTGGAGAATTTTTCTAACTTCTGTCAGAGTTTATTTGTAATCGGTACCTCATGTATTATCAATATATTTTAATAGATGGCCATATTTCATTAGTTAATTAATTTTGTAAAACAGTTGAACGTAAAATCATTTCATTGAATCGAAAAGGCATACATCGGTAACATTAAAGGAGATAAAATTTAATAAATCAATAGATTACACTTAGACACTTAAGCAAACCTATTATCAAACCTTCAACGGGTCGTATGACGCCCGGGATGACGTTCTTCACTTCTTCGGAGAATAATCAACACAAAAGGATTGTATTCTTCCATCACCCTTAGGATCTCGAAATGAGGTTGGTACCTGAAATCAGAACGTTTCATCTTCTCCATTCCTCCAGAGATCTGGCAACAACTTCATCATCAATTTCATTCCTAATTTTTCTTTCATTCACCTTAGCGGTTAAAGTAGAAAATTCTAGTAATGTCTTTGTTATCTCCACATATCAACAAAAAAGGCCTTCTATGTTCCGGTTATTGGGGTTACCGGTTTCATTAAAAAAGTTAGCATGGATATCTTTTAACCATTGCATGCTCATTGAACCATTCATCCGACGTTCATGACCTCTTACTGGATAATGTAATACTATGTTTCGACATAGGGATAAATCTTTCTCTAGAGTAAAATTCTCTGCATTAAGCCTAAAATTTTCGTAAGCCATAATTATGAAAACGATAGATTATAAATTTTCTATAAAATGTAAAAGATATGGATTTGAAATGGGAATGTTAGATATAAATTCATTTATTTATAGGTGTATCAGAATACAAATTATAGCTGTTGACAACGGTAACAAAACGGTAACAAATTAACAAGGAATTAACCAGGCGGACTCCTAGGAGCGCGCCTAGCACCGAGCGGCGTCCTAGCGCCTCGCCTATATCTGAGCGAAGTCCTAGAGCTTCTTTTCATTGTAGGCGGTATCCTAGGATTACGCTCCAACTGAGCGGCATCCCAGCGTTGCGCTTGTTGATGGGCGTGAGCCTAGAAGACCGTTTCATCAGGCGTAGTTCTAGTATACCGCTTGATCAGGCACATTCCTACGACACCGCCCGTGTTTCTGAGCGTTATCCCAGGATAACGCTTCATTCCATGCGGTATACTGCGACGCCGTTTGACGCCAGGCGGAATACTACGATCATGCCCGAGTAAACCATGTTTAGTCCGGAATCTTTCCTAAATCTACTCTGCTACAGTTGTTTTTTCGGAATAAATATCAAATACACTCGCTCCACTACGCCACCCATTTACGGACCAAAGAGTAAAGATGATCTTTACTCCACCTTTTAGTCATCCCATTGTGGACGTTCTTAGGAAATTACAATCTAATAACATGGAGTTTTAGAGAATTGAAAAGACTTAAAAATAGTCTTTATCCTCTAAAAGCAACTCCAGAAGGATGGGTAAATTGGAGAAATGCCAATTATATATCCACAATGAGATGGCAAACTAGCAAAATGGATTAACAAACCCTCAAATATGATAGTTTGCTATATGCGTCTCTGGTTGAGTAGTGAAATAATTTTATATTTAAAAAAGTTAGTTAAATAAGTTAATTTTAATATATATATATATATATTCTGATTTTAAAATAAAAATGGGTCTCACGTAACTAAAAAGAATACTCATTCCGTTTCATTATCTCTGTTCTCTATTCATTTTTGTTAGTTTTAAAATTATAACCAGCTTCTGTTTATAGTTGTATTTTTTCAATAAACTCTTGAATATACCTTAATATTTTATATTTATAGACTAATTTTCAATATGACCCAATTTAAAATATTAAAGAATATTATATAATTAGGAAATAAATTTTAAATATCTTTCTTCTTAATCTTTCATTCCTTTTAAAAGATTATATATTTGGCTCCAAAAATCAAATGATTATACTCCATAAGTATATAATCTTTTCATTACCCTTTTTTATTTTCTATTTACAATCCTCCTAACAATTTTAGGTAGTTTTAATATTAATATTTTTATTAAAATAGAATAAGTAAATCATTAAGGGTAGTCAAGTAAAATACTATGGTTTTCTTAATATTTTGACAAAGTCAAAGCGGACTAAAATTAAGAGACGAAGGGAGTATTTGTTTATTCAAAATACGTGCCCACTAGTTAAAAGAAATATTTGTTTATTAAATTTGTTAGTTTTCCCACTACGGAGAATTGAGTTTTCCCATCCACGTAGACATGAAAATTAGCAAATATACACAATGGAGATCAAGAGATTCTCTTAGAATCTCTGGCTAACAATAGATTTAAAAACTCTCAAAAAATCCTTCGAAGTACCTCCCTATAAGTAATACTCATTAACACAGTAAATAAATTTATTTGAATGCTTTTACTAGTTTTGATAAATTTAAAACGAACAAAAAAAATGGTAAAATTACACCAAATATTTAATTAATGATAACAATATTCTCAAGATAATAAGAGCACCTCCAAGAGAAGGTGGAAATTTTATTTTTCCATGACACATAGGATTTTAGACCGTATTTTAAATAAATTTATCTCCAACAGAAGGTCCTACAAAATAGGAGGGATGCATGTACAAAGGTTTAAGAAAAAATCTTAACTAGACTTTCGGTTAGACCCTCCATGTCATTTTTTCCAATTTTTTTTCTTTAATAATTATTCCAAATACGATTAAACGGTTAATATTTTATCGAACTAGAGATTCTAAAGTTTAAATCCATACACTATTGAAGATAGTTTATTAGCCATGGGGTTCTATATTTAGTACATGTGTGGGACTCATAAATAAAAGGTCTAAATGAACCCTATCATTAGGGATGCACACTTTTCACTTAGGGGTTTGCAAAACGACAAAGTAGGGTCATCTTGCAACCAACCCAATAACACCTTATCCTAGTATTTTTCATAATACCTAAACTACCCTAGATTAATTAGTGCTAATAATAAACTAATTAATAATTAGTTAGTTGATTAGATTAACCAATTAGTTTAAAGTTAGTGTTTTGAAAATCAAAACATTAATATTTTTCTTTTGGGGGAGAAGAAGAAGAAGAAGAAGTGGAAAAAAGAGAATTTTTTTTTTCAAAACCTAGAAATTTTAATTTTCTCCACCCAAATGAGTGATTCTAATAAGAGTTATAAGGTAGGTGAATCATCTTCTTCTAAACCAAACAAGGTATTCATACAATAAAACAATGGTCCCGAGATGACTGATTTTCTAGATAATCAAGAGTTTTTAACTCAAACTCAAGAGTATGAACCTTATTATGATTTTGAAGATCCAAGCCAAGAATACGAAGAAAATAAAGTTCAAACTAGTCAGGTATACATCTAACTTAACTCCAATACGGTTTTTGTTGCATATAATTGCTTAAAGTACGTAGAAAGTTTAATTTTTTGCTGCCAGAAAACCCCCAAATCCCAGAAGTAAACTGTTTATGGCCGAGAAACCATGGTTTCCAGGCCGTGTAAGTTATATACGGCTTAGAAATCATGAACTCCTATCCGTAAACTTTGAAATATTGCTGGAGAAATAAAAACTCCTAAACGTAAAACAAATCTACGACTAGGTCGTGTGCACGAGAACTCAGCCGTAGGTACATGACATATTAAATGCTATTAAATGCTATTAAATGTTATCTACTACGGCTGGAAATGCCAACCGTAACGGAAACTCAGGTTCGACTATGGCTAACTTATGTACCAAAGCTAGCCGTATAATAAGTGTTACTGTTAGGTTTTTAGTTGTCGACTCAACCGTAATTCGGTTCTTGAGATGGTTTTTCCTGTTTTTGTTACGGCTATGTTTCATTTTTCTTGGATGAAGACCAAGGCTTGAGATACGACTACATCATCAGTTTCACCTTCAAGTCGAAGTTCATTACAAAGACGAATTAAATCCATATATTCTTTCACTTGTCTTTGTATATCCATAAATCGACAAAACAAATTAGGCACATTACGGTCATTACTGTTATCGTTGTCGCTACAAAAGTTGTCGTGAATATTTTTCGAATAACTAAGACTGATCAAACCACCTATCCTTCGTTCTTTTCATCTAGTTGGATAGTTAGTGCATCGTTTTTGCAAAGAGATAAGTCTTCATCCAAAGAAAAAGTTGGTTGATCCATTTTGAAGTATAACGGAGAATGGGAATTTGAGATTTTTGGATGGATAGTGTGGATGTATAAGGTGTGATTTTGATTTGATCAATTGACTATATATAGGTGGAGATATTTTTCACTATATACCCACCCTTTTAGTGTTCTAACAGTTCTATTTTCAATCGATATCTACTTAATTAGTGTTCTAACGACTCTATTTTTCAAAATGACCCTAATAATGTGTGGTTTATTCAAAAAACACGGCAACTTACGGCTAGGAATTAGAATATTGACCCAGCCGTAACGGTTAGAATTACTAACCGTATTATGTATTAATATTTTACACGGTTAGGTGTTTGACTAGAGCCTGTCGTAAAATTCCTTGAATGTTTGTAATTTTGTGGAACATGCTTGGAATTATACAAATAAAACACCCATACTCTTTCATAAAGGTTTTTATTAAAAAAAGGACATTACAATAAGGGAAAATAACTAACGTAGATCATTACATTAAACTTAAATGGTTATTCGATGTTGAAAATCGATTTTTTTTCTTTCAAGACCTTGTAACATTCATGATGGCTGAATTTTCTCATTGATTTCATAATATAATATTTTTGGATGGATAGTGTGGATGTAGAAGGTGTGATTTTGATTTGGTCAATTGAGTATATATAGGTGGAGATATTTTTCACTAAATACCCATCCAATTAGTGTTCTAACGGCTCTATTTTCAATCAATATCCACTTAAGTTTTAACGACTCTATTTTTCAAAAAGACCCTAATAATGTGTGGTTTATTCAAAAATCAGGGAAACTTAGGCTAGGAATTAGAATATCGACCCAGCCGAAAGTAAGAAAAAACCAACTTACGGTTTAATTTATGTAGTAATGTTTTATATAGTTAGATGTTTGACTAGAACCAGCCGTAATACTCCTGAATGTTTGTAATTTTGTTGAATGTGCTTGGAATTACACAAATAAAACACTCTTACTCTTTCATAACAGTTTTCATTGAAGGAAAGGACATTACAATGAGGGAAATAACTAACGTAGATAATTACATTACACTTAACTGGTTATTCGATGTTGAAAATCGAAACATTTGCTTTCAAGACCTTGTAGCATTCATCATGGCTGAAATTTTCTAATTGATTTCATAATATAGTTGAAGAGCCCTAGGTCTCTGCAAAATAAATCAATAATAAGTTAAAATGTTGTATTCAAAAGGGTTCTTTTATAAACAACTTATTGAGATATACTTACGCATCTCGCACTTGGCATTTGAGGATAAATTTCCTTCAAGTAATACAATTCCCCTCTCAAACAATCACATTTATCATAAATCATTTCGAATCTTGCCTTGTTTCCGTTGATTGTTCTTCCTGCTCTATTGTCGTCTAACGAAATAAAAACCCAAAATACACGGTTCCAAAAAGAATCTGTGGTTTGAGAAACGTGTCTGTTTTGACCTGCGTCATAGTTTTTGACCGTCACCCATGCACGAACTATAGCTACATCTTCTCTGGTGTTGAAGGTAGACGCCATGTTTGTGTTTTTCGGATTATGAATAAATGAGAAACTAAAGTGGGAAGTGAGGATAATGTTGAAGAAAACACTTCCTCTATATGTAAATGAAAGACCCAACGACTAGATTTTAAAAAAAATCTGGCCGTTGGAAGAAAATATACTATTCAACAAAAGCAATAATTATTTTTATTAAATTTTTCTGCAGCTTACGGCTAGGAAATGGGTACTTATAACTATTTCACCAGGTTTTATCACTTTTCCTAAGTCATATTTTTGGTTTTCATCTATACGTCAAGGATTTCTGGCCGTAAACAAAAGTCAGGGTCACTTACGGTTGGGTTATGTTCTGGAGCTAGCCGTAAAAGACCATGAACTTTAATGTAAGTGTTTTACGGTTAAGTTTCTTAGTGATGTCCTAGCCGTAAGTGACCCTGACTTGAGTTTTTTTCAGCTTTAGTCATGAAAAATATTACAATATAAAAGAAACTACAAGTCTTAGATAGCAAAAGATATCTTAAGTTCATTCAAGTTAAATTAAGAAATTCATATTCATAATAAAAACAAAGGATAATGTCTTAGATAGCAAAATATAAAAACACTAAGGTTCAACAACTCCATAACTCATTCATCCATTAAGACAACATTCTCTTGGACATCCTTGCCAGATGATGATAAACATCCAGGCTTCCTCTTCGAACACATTCGTTCGCCAGGTTTAGTTATCTCTTTAAGCCCTTGTCGAAGTGTTCTTTGTTTTTCAACACTCAACAACTCCCCAACGTCAACGGAACGTCTCAAATCCTTGACCGACCACTTTGCTCGATTTCTAAAAATGTTACAAACAAGCAAAAGTTGGAAAAAGAAATAGTTTTACATTTGTATCTACGGCTGGTCACGCTACACGACCCAACCGTAACAAGGCTTACGGTTGGGAATGTTACGATTTCCCAACCGTAAGAATGACATAAATACCAAGGTTCACTGGTTGAATCCAGATCAATATATGGCTAGGAAGAACAAGCTGTAGGGTACTATCTACGGCTGAGTCTTCATATTTTCCCAACCGTAAAATAAATCTACGGCTGAGAGTTCATCTTTTCCCGACCGTAATGCTTTACTTACGATTCGGAAATGTGGTCGATCTTGCCGTATACAGTTCATAATTTTTTTTTAAAACCCTAACTTCATCAATCAAGCCAATTTATTCGATCAAAACCTAATAGAAACAATGAGTTTTTCAATTGTTACCTAATAGAAGATATTTCGATAGGAATCATTTTTGAATGAACTTCTTCATTCACCAATTCTTCAATATGTGGATCAACAACGGAGGAGGTTCCAGTTTCATTTGATGGTGGATTCAAACCAATTCGACCTGATCTTGGAACTCTTGATTTGTTCATCTTCGAAATCAGCGTAATTTTTTTATAAATTTGAGAAGAAATTCAGTCGATGAAGAAGAAAGAGTTGAAGCAGAGAGGGGTTGTTAAGATTTTGTTTTTGTTTTTAAGTAGAATAAGAATAGTTTGATTTAGGTTTAGGTTTTATTTTTTAGATTTGAATTATATTTCAATTATTATGGAGAAAAAGTAAAAATATATTAATACTAATCAAAAGGTAAATACTCCCTCCGTTTCTGGAAAAGAGTTACTTTCTCTTTAAGTTTTTGTTCCAACAAAAGAATTACTTTCATTTTCAATATAACAAACTTTCAAAACTATCCTTATTATTTTAAGAAATGTTATTATTCTCATTATAAAGATATATGTAGTATTAAACTTTTGATTAGAGTAAATCTGAAAATAAATTATAAAAGTTATTCTCTCATCTTGCCTTAACAGTTGTGTAAATAGGAAAAGTAAATCTTTTCCTAAAACGGAGGGAGTATAACTTTTGAAATAGATTAGGCTTCCATATCCTTTTTTAGACAATACAATCCATTATAGGCTTGCAACCCTCAAGTAAAAAATTTACCGTTCCAATAATAGAGTTCGTCTAAGTAACACTTTTACGTATGATTTCTTATACTTTTTTGTTGGAGTTGCTTGCTCCTATAAATTATGGTTTGTTTCCGGATTAATTTGTTTATTTTTCTACGAATTAAATGATAAAAAATGTATAAAGAAATAAGAATAGAACCGTACCAAGACTAGAACCAGGTTCATTTCAAACCTATCATTCCTTCCTGTTTCCTCCTCGTCTCCCAAAACTTTCCCAAACTCACATCCCCTAATCTTATCTGTAGAAGATTCTTAGGTTATTTTTTACTATTCAATTTTCTTTCTAAGGTTTACTTAATCAAACAATGGATTCATCTGGTTCCAACAGTGTAAATATTTTCGACATCTATAGAAGATATTGTGGTAAAACCATAAACCTCAGACCTTTTTATTTATTTGTATATATTGGGGATTTCATTTTTGTTCGATAAATGGTTGTTTTAAACAAAATCTTGAGACTTCATTTTAGCTGACACATCAATTTGAACATGGGGTTCGGTCAATTTTTCATGTGGTTAAGTAGTTCACTAGATACAAGTTCTCGAGAAACCGGTTTAGTACCCAATTTTTTGTAGTGGCACATGATTTTAACTTATCTTCTTGATTTTCTCTTATTTCTTTAAGTTGGATGTACTTGTAAATAATTGTTAATATGCTCAAAAAAAAATTCTGCAATGCAGATATTCGGTCAAGAAGTGGACATGAAGGTGCAAAGGAGGAATTAAATCTTCTTTTGAAGTTAATAGAGTCGAAAAGGATGATCGGTTGCTTGTCCTTGTAAGTGATCGCTACTTTAATGGAAATGCATGCTATAGTGTAGTGATATTCTTGTGAAACTTTGTGTAACTGAATGAATGTGTTGGAATAATATGTTTTCAGCAACCTGGGGCACTTGGCGTAGTCTTGTGCATCTGTGATAGGTTTATGCGATGGGTTTACTTAATTCTGTAATTGGATATAGTGTTTTCTTATTTCTTTCTTTTCATTATTTAGGTAGATTCACATAATAAAGGGATATTTGGTTCAAGATTGATTATTTGAAATGGAAAGTTGTTTCATATTTATATACATAGTAGAGAAGATGTCCTATAAACAAGGCAGACAAACTTCATCTGGTTCTCCCGTCTCTTCTCTCGTCACTTTCTTCTAATTGCTTGCCCCTACATTTTACCTTCATTAATCTGGAATATGATTCTGACTTAAGCAACATTCACACCCCAAATAGAAAATGTTGATACTTTGACTTGTTTATAGTTTTTAAGCTGTCAGTTTCTCATCCGACTAAGAAGTTCAGATAATATTGACAGCTCAAAAACTCTGCATTATATATCACTACCAACACAGTTTGTTATCCTTCACTGTCAAGTGAAAAGGCAGTTGTTCTCATAGTCAAATAGTTTTTCTTCAGTTCGAGCCTCTGATTCAAACCAAACTCATTTTTTCCATGTCCAGGAATTCAATTTTTGATGAGCTGCATGGGCTCATGTCACACTTGGACTTGATGGTGAGATTTCATTCTTCAAACCATACAAGCGCTTTTCATGCAACATGAGTTTGAATACAAAAGCCATCATCTGGCTAAACTTTTTAAGTGAAGTTTGTCACTTTTTATTTCTTCTAGTTCTTTTCATAGTAGAGATTGTGGTTCACCGTTTATGGACTTCTCACCATTGATATCTTTTTTGTAGGCAGATTCTTTTCAATTCACATGCTTCTATGGTTTTGTATTTTTCATGTGCCGCGAAAACGGACAAAGGAACATCAGTAAGTACCGTATTGTACCATGGGTTCAGCTTGTATTTAATCTTTAAGCATTGATGTTGAATTGCTTTTTTCTTTTCTCCCCCCCCCCTGTCTTTTTAAAATCCCGAGAAAACTTCGAACATCGATCCACTTACTTTTTTTCTATCATGTTTTGTATCTGTTCTCTAAACTCTGGTCCTGTATCTTTTTGTTTCTCAGCTATCGGTAAGGCCATTGCAGCTTGGAAGTTAGTTTTAAGTGGTAGGTTTAGACTGCTTAACCAGTGGTGCGATTTTGTCGAGGTACTATCTTTATTAGAAGTCACTCTATCAATGTGGTAATGTTTATTACTTAGCTCGCTTTCTCTCACGTGAGATGCATGCATTACAGCTGTTAGCCCTTCAAACTATTCCGAACAACATGTTCTTTAAGTACCCTTTGTTTGACTTTCACAGTTGAATTGGTTGCGGTTCCAATATTACATTCGTTTCGGCATGTCTTTTCTTCTTCCTTATTTAATCTGATACTTGCCTAACTAAATCTATTCACCGATGTTTAGAAACATCAACAGCACAATATCTCGGAGGATACATGGCATCAAATCTTGGCCTTCAGCAGGTGTCTACATGAAGATCTTGAGGGCTATGATTCTAAAGGTAATCTCCAAGGCTGCTTATTTATCATTTAAGCAATATGCTTTCAGTGAAAATATGATGGAGGCTTGCAATTTGCATACTCCTACTTTATTCTATGTATATTTACCTGATACGAACGTGCAATCTCTCTCTTCTCCATGCCAATGTTAGGCTTTTCTACTTCTTTAATTGTATTTTTTAAATGTCAAAGTCTCATTTCATTTGTAGTTAATTCCTTCGTCCTGGACTTTGGGGCATGTCTGTCCTGGTTGCACTTTTTTTTTTCATTTGCAAATTGTGGACCTTTAGCTTAATTAACATCGATTCTTGTGTAGGTGCTTGGCCTGTTCTTATAGACGACTTTGTTGCCCACATGTACAGGTTTATTTCTTACCCACGATAAGTTTTGCTTTTAGGTGTTTTTTTCATTTATTTATTGTAGTTGAAATTCATTGTACGTCAGACCATCATGTTGCAGCATCTTTCTGTTACATGAATCATTAAATATAAAAGACGTAGCAGTACCACAATCGACCATCTCAGAAATATGGAAGGCATCCAAATATATGTATTGTAGACGACCACATGTAAAATGGTTGGCTGCACATCTGCTTCGTCTAATTTATGGTCTCGACTCTGGATTCTGAAACACCGCCGACATGCATTTTGAGCATTTCTGATGTTAGGTTTTAGCCATGGTTCCCTACCATAGTCAACACTCAACAATTATCGGAAATCCTGTTCAGACAGGATGCATTAGGTTAACTTCTACTTGTGTGTGACAAGTTAGATTCTATAGGAGTTGTCTTGGCACTCTACAACAGAACTAGTTTATCTTTTTTAAGGGCCTCAAATTCCTAACAATGCGCTAATGTCATGCTTTCTCGTCTTGTTGATTGCTAGCACAGAATAACTCGGTCCAACAGTTGTAGCAGTCTAAATATTCTCTTGAAATGTGGTGATCCGAAAGTTCAGTCATCCATTTCTGATGATGCTTTCCCTGGTCTGTTTGACTTGATCCTAGAAATCTGCCTTTTATTTCATTTCTTTGTGATTCAATTTTTCTAACGTTTTATGAACCACAGCCTTGTTCTGAACAAGTTAATGTTAATTCGTTGTGCAGGACTAGACATTTTTTCTGGCTCAAAGAGGAAGTCCTTTTCCTACTGTGGCGAATTGGATTCCTTGGATTCATGTTTAAACTCTAGAGTTGGAACTTTATTGCAGTGCAAGAGAGGCAGGGAAACTTCCTGGGGCAACCAACAATCAGAGGCCAATCAACAAAGAAATGCCATGGGCGATGACTATATGGCAATGGTTAAGCCCGAGAACACATTAGATCCCAGGATTAACTCAGTGTGTGTAGTTGAAGGTAGCCTGTCAAAGGGCTTTGCGGGACTTCTTTCTACAGGTTCTTATAAAACCTAAAAATATCACGCCATGTTTGCAACATGAAAATATTCTGGTAGTGTCACAATCTGCATGTGAACTGCTAAAAGCCAAAAGATGTGAATTTCCTTTGTTTTTAGTACTTTTTTGGGCGTTTTGGTTAAGATGAAGGGTAGTAACTGTTCGTATCAGTTTACTTTCTTATGCTACAGAATACTATTTTTTTTTTCGTTCGATAGACTACAAATTTAAGGAACTTCATCAGAGAAAGTAGATCTGGGGTTAGAGATGCACATGTCATGCAAGGTTTAGGGTTAAGCAGCCATGCCGGTACTGCTTATTATCATAGATACTACATTAACAGTAGTGGTGCATTGAGATGGAATCAAGTACCCACCTGCATATATACATGGTGGATTTTTAGTGTGGCAAATTGCCACTTCAAACATTTGTGAGGTTTTCAACTAGAATACTCTTGGTAGCGTTAAAACTCCTTGGTTTTATTGATTAAAGGGGAAATTCTCATAGCTAGGTAGACACATACATGCTTGCAGATAACTTGGTTAAACCTACTAGTTCCCTGCACCATTTATTAATGTGTAGACCACTTCATCTGTGTTTGTTGCTGATGAGGATGAACATTTTGGATAGCAGAAAGAAGTTATGTCCATGCAGCGACATTGTGGAGGCTGAGATCTGGTGCACCTACACGCCTTGCACTTTGCATGACACTGAGGCTTGATGTCGGTACACTGGCATTGTGGTGGGATTGATCTTGTACAAGGACACATATCACAACATCCTGTAGCACCCATCTGCTGCTTCATGCTTGACTGATCATCTGCTGAGAGGGGAGAAACAAAACACAAGAGAACATGTTTAAGATCTTAGCTAGTGAAATTAGTAGGTATTTTTACTGAAAAGTATGTAGATGAAATTGTTCATGAAGTCAATTTGTATACCTTGGAGTACGTTAGAGTCACGATCATCAATTTTCTTAACTCCGATGAAGTTGTGGATGGAAGAAGACAAGTTAGGCGTTTCTTCAGCTTCAGCGATAGTTGTAGTAGTCCTGGAGGAAGTTGTTGCTATAACCACTGCGAACAAAGTTAGTAGTACCAATGCAAGGTTTGATGATGTTTGGGGATCCATCCTTCTCCGAACAATTTCTTTCTTCTAAATTTTTTGGATGAATTATTAGGGACTGAGTTGCAGTTAGCTTCTTTGATCCTCTTCTTTATAGACCCCTTCTCTCTCACACAATTATTGATGGCCGGTGCAGGGTTTAGTGAACATATGATTCACGAGGTGTACTTATCGGTTATTATGGTTTGTTGCTTTTTAGGTGTATGGATAATGTTGGGTGTTAATTATTCCCTCTGTCCAAGTTATATAGGTGAAAAATCTAAATATCTTAGATTAAAAAAAAAATATAGGTTTTATAAAGATTTAAATATTTTAGATTAAGAAAAAATATAGGTTTTATAAAAATCCAAATATATTGTTACTTATTTTACCCTTTATTATATTTTTAATGCTAAAAACAAAAGCTAACTGTGGTAAAAACATAAATATATTCTCCACATACATAACTTGAAAGTTGACTGTGGTAAAAATAAAAATTTATTTTCCACATATATATATTTTGGACGGTTGAAAGTTAACAGTGGTAAAAACAAAAATATGTTCTCCGAACGGAGTGAATAATTTTTAGATGTTAGACGTATCTTTATCATAAATTCTAAACAAACAATAAAAACAAAATCAGAATTTTTGATAGGGGGATGTGGGTTGTGGAACAAATAGGGCAGTGACATTTGTCTATGTTTTTATCCGTTTTTAACTGAAAAGGGAGAGAGTATAGCCGTAGAAGGCTACGGTTATTGGCAGTTGGTTATTACAACTGAACAATCTTTTTGAATTCAAATGCAAAAACTAACTCTGGTCTCTATATAAACACAGTCAGAATTCACTTATTTTCAATCCGCTATTCTCTCCAACTTTGTGTTTCTCTATTTTCCTTGATCATCCACATTTACAAGTAAAGATCACAGGACAATGGAGCAATACGATGACGAAGTTGGAGTCAAAATCTATAATCCAAATAACCCACAAGATGAATCTTCTCAATTCCCATCTTCACCACAACAATCAACATTGCCAACACGTGAACATGGTCGTAAACGACGTGCAATGGCGAAAGGAGTACAAAAAACTCTATCAAAGACATCCATGTTGGCCAACTTTTTACCAACCGGAACGTTACTAACATTTGAAATGATAATTCCATCTGTCACTGGTGATGGTGTATGTACACCGGTGAAAACTCTGATGATATTAGTATTATTATGTCTTTGTTGTGCTTCTTGTTTCTTTTTTCATTTTACAGATAGTTTTAAAGGACCAGATGGGAAAGTTTACTATGGGTTTGTTACTCCAAGAGGATTGGCTGTATTTAAGTCGGACCTTGGAGTTGAAACTCCAAAAGATGAAAGATATAAGTTGGGGTTCTCGGATTTTGTCCATGCACTCATGTCTGTAATGGTGTTTCTCTCTATTGTTAGTTCTGATCATAGAGTTACTAATTGTTTGTTGAAAAATCACGTCAAGGAAATGGACGAAGTTATGGAGAGTTTTCCATTGATGGTGGGTATCATTTGCAGTGCTCTGTATCTAGTTTTTCCAACCACTCGTTATGGAATAGGATGCATGGCTGCATGAAGTGGAAGGGATTGAATCATCTGAATATTGTTGTAATAAAAACCTGCTTGTTTAGGGTAGTGTCTGGATGTCCTTATTGTTGTATTATGCACCTCTAATGTAGTGTCCCTAATTTACTAGACCATAAATAAAACAGATTTGACATGATTTCTCTTCTTATGATTCAGCGCCAATTTAAAAGTTCACTCTCCTGTGTATCCGATGATTTATGCAGAGACACTTAGATATAGATAGAAGGAAGTCAAACAACTATGGTATTTATAATCATGACAAGTAATGTTAATTACATTCTGTAAGTACTGTTGAATTCACAGATTGAAAATGCTACTGTAACAGAAGATCGAATACAACCAAAATTTTAGGATCAATAATCTACAGAAACATATTTATCCTCCTGCACACACTAAATTCTCTATCTATGAACATGATTTAAACCCTACATACATCATGCAAAAATTTGTCAACTCTAAACCATTCTCGAGAGGTACTTATCTGTCGTGGTAATTATTAGTTACAACTACACAGCCTCGTCACCCCTTTGCTGTCTTGCAGCTTTTGTTAATGCTTTTCACTTTGCTTAATCCACAACTTCCCTTGATATTCTATCTATCTATAATCTCTCTCTACAAAGGATCAAGTGGTGCTAATCTATCCTAAATTTGAACATTTACAGTCAAAAGGTTTCTATCTTTCACCACAGCATATGGTCTGTTTGTGTTCTTGAAGCATTTCCCAAAGACAGAGTAGCTCCCTGGGAGCTTGGTGGTGGGCAACAACATACCTATCCTTGCAACCTTCGTTATGGATCCTCTCATCCTGCTCATACTTAATATTTAATCCTTTTTTCTTCATCTCTGCAATCCAGAAACCCATCGCGACATCTTCCAGTTTGAACATCTGCCATGAAAATCATTCAAAATTTATACCAATCCTATTTGTACAATTCAGATTATGATCTATGTTGTGCAATTCAAGTTTAGGTTAGATAGATTTATACCAATCTTATTTGTACACTTCAGAGTTCAGATTGTGATCAATATTAATGCAATTTAGGTTTATCAATACATTCTGCCATGCCACTAAATATTTTTTACATGCTTTACGTTTAACGGGTAAGAAAATGGGGTCATATTAAAACCTCACGTTTCATTGAACCTATAACCAGGCATTGAAGGACTCCCAAGTAATGGGAACAACTGACACTGTAGGCTATCAAAAAGGATACCAGAAAATCTCCTAAGATATGGAAACAAACAAACGAACAAACAAACAAACATACAAAAAAGAAGAAGCAAGAGTGTATATACCTTCAATTGGCCTTTGGTATGACTATTGTAAACCGTCTTTACTATGTCACTTGAAACAACATAACCAGGACCATGTGCCCAAGGAGGATAGCTTTCTTCTGGCCATTCCTACATAAATTCAGATTGGGAGTAAATGCTTAGATAACCAAAACAACTGAATTTTCACAACCAATAGAGTAAAGAAATCAAGGAAACAGTAACCAAGAGTTGGAGTAAGTTACCTCTGGACTAATATACCATTTGCTGTCATTATCCCTATGTGGATGGGAGTCCGAATTGATTAAACTATACAGTAACCCCTGAGTCACACTAATCCTATTCAAAGAAGAAAGTACTTCGTCTACACACACAAATGCATCATCATCTGTCTTCATAACATACTTCGCTGAAACAACCTCCGTCTGTTGGAGCACAGAGGAAGGTAGACACTTTAGAGAATGCTAATTTCATGAAGCTAAAATGAAGAATCTCTTTTACTGGTATGGAAAGAGATAGATGCTGACCTCAAAGATGCAAATGGCTAACGTCTTCCAGGTGATTAGGCTATAATAATCAACAAAAGGCATCAACTGAGTATCTCCGTAAGTTCGTGCTTCATTCCAGAGTTCTTCATTCACAATCTGATTTTTGTGCTACAACACCACAATTTTAAAGTCTTTAGGTAAATATCCTGGCGTTTTTGAGGGCGACCAAAAACCATTTAGGGACGACTTTTTTAACCCAATTCCATGGATGTGGCTAAGGGATAACCTAGGGGTATATAAAAATACTAAAATATCATTTCACTAATCAAACAATTACCATAAAACCTTTCACTAATAAAACATAAACCTAAACCTATTTCACACTACTTCTTCTCTACCTACCGATTTTCAATTATGTTTTCTCTTCTTCTTCTATTTTTTCAAACTATAGATTGTGGCGCAATCGAATTCATCTTCAACCGATTAATCGTAAACCAAATCATCGTATAATCGTAAACCAATTCATCATTGTTATTACAATCTAAAAATGGCAAGAAAAGAGGCAAACAACTCGTCAACCTCCTAATGCAGAGTGTCCGGATTTTACCACAAGAATAAGAGATCGAGAGATTGTTGAAGAACAACACGAAGAACGCGAAGAGGATGACCTAGAAACGGAGATCGATTCCGACAATCACCCTCTCCAGCACTTTATGGCTCCAAGAAGGTAAAGATTTATCATTATTTGTGTTTATATTGATTCAATCGAATGAATTAGTCACTAGAATATCAAGGGTTTTAGGTTAGATTTCACAATCGGTAGTTTAGTGGTTGTATTAAACTACCGATTATGTTAGTGTTCTTCATTGCTCATGAACATCATGCACAATCGGTAGTTATGTTTAGGTTATAAACTACCGATTGTATTATTGGACCAAAATTTAGTGATAATCGGTAGTTTCGTATAGGGTTAAACTTCCGATTATGCAAGTTAGTGAATCCTCAAAAACATCATGCACAATTGGTAGTTATTTTTACACCTAAACTACCGATTATATTCCTGTCTCCAAATTTACACATAATCGGTAGTTTAGTATAGGGTTAAACTTCCAATTGTGAAATTTAGTGGTTCCTCAAATATCGACCATAATCGGTAGTTATAATTTGGTCATAAACTACCGATTATATTCTTGTACCCAAATTTACACATAATCGGTAGTTAATTTTTTTATGTAACTACCGATTCTACGTGTGTCCATAGACTTTTCTGTTCCATTTTTTATGCACAATCAGTAGATTATGTAGAGCCCGAGCTACTGATTATGCACAATCGGTAGTTAAGTTGATTTTTAGACTACCGATTATGCACAATCGGTAGTTACATTGTTTTTTTAACTACCGATTATGAACAATTAGGTGAGTTTAATGTACTTTGTCTACCAATTATGTACTGATTAAATGGTGTCTTGTTGGAAATAATTGTTCTTTATTTATCTTGTCAATCATAGAAGGGAAAGGCAAGCTAAAGCATTCCCACGATACAATTCTATAGGGGCCTCGTCGTGAAGGGGGGAAGAAGGTAACTGCTAGTGCAAGAAGACAAAAGAACGCTAGCGGAATTGTTATCACTGAAGGAACTCAACCAAGTATTCCAAGAAGTACAAACCTAGAATAAGGAGGATCAAATGCTCCACAAGCTAGATACTTTGATGAAGGAGGACCAAGTGGTAGACAAGAAGAAGGAAGTGGTACAAAGAAGCAAGCTAAGAAGAAAGGAGGACACAAGGTCCCCGACTCTTTGAAGATGAAGGGTCTTCAAGAAGGCCAAATCCCTAGCCTCCCAAGAGATGGAGGAGATCTATTGTTTGGGTACAAAGACTCTTGGGCAAAAGAGATTCAATCAACATGGGTAATAATTATAAAACACCATTCTTAACTTATTGTCTTTTTATTCGTAGTAGTGTTAATTTTTATTCTAATTATTTTTTAATTCGTCGTGTATATTAGGACCATTCTAATACGGTCCGTCTACTCAAACCTACGACTGCACCAACTAAGATGAACGATTGGTCGTTGGAAGGTGAGTATGAATGGTTCCAGCAAATTATACTGCACTCGGGGATATCTACGGCTGTCGAGAATTCAATGTTACATCACGACCGGTTGTCGATATCGACCTTCATGGAGAGGATGTATCCTGAGACCGATACCTTCCATATGTCGTGGGGAGAGATGACGATCACCCCCGATGATATGGTGCAGATTCTAGATCTCACTGACCATGGTACGGCGGTGAAGTTTGATTATGTGAAGAAGTTAAGCTGAGACCAGCTTTATGTTTACACTGAGAGGTGCTTTGGTTGGGATCGAGTGACATCCGATGAAGAGTTCAAACAGTGCGCTTCTTACAAAACCAGACATTTCAGCATGGTGCAACTGATGAAAATGTCCAGAGGCACCTTGGATAAAGAAAAGATGAACCCAGAGTTTAGCGATGACCAGGTCAAAGCTGCAGCCACTGCATATCTTCTCTGCGTGTTGGGATGTGTAATTTTCCCCAATGCTAGTGGAAACCGGGTCGACGCCAACCTTCTACAACTTTTGCATCCCCTCAACAAAGTTCGCGACTATTCATGGGGTACGGCATGTCATGCGTTCTTGATGGAAGAGATGAGAAAGGAATCCAGGGAACAGACTAGCCAAATTGTCGGGAACGTGAGCTTACTACAGGTATTTTGGTCACTCCATTGATGGTTTGATTGTTATTTATTTTTTCCCCTTTTAAGAATCAATTTTCTCATACTTGGTTTGATATGTACACTAGACATGGATCTATCATCACTTCTCGTCCCTCGAGTTGGCCAGAGAGAATCCGGCATGGGAGAAAGGCACACCCCGAGGCACAAAATACATCTTTGAGGGCAACCATTCAAGGACCAAGGAGCAGGAATTGATTTCTTTGAGGAGGAAATTAGACTCGATGGCGTCCAAAGATGTTTGTTTTGATCCATACAGGGAAGACCGAGCTAGTGGTTATATAGCGCGAAGGTCTGAGTTGTCGTTCTACTATGGACCCTTGTGGCATCCAACTGGATATGTAATGTACAATTCCACAAGGGGATGCGGCAACTCGGTTTTATCCAAGAAGAACCTTGGAGTCGTTTCAGGGGCAGGTTCGAGTTGGACGTGGAGAATTGTGTTTGTGGTAAGGACTCGATCACAATTGTTTACTCTGGTAACCCATCGGTTGAACATTGGGATAATAGGATGGAATCAATGATCAACGAGGGGATACCTGTCACCCGAGCTGATGAAGCAGACCCTGGCTATATGGTACGGTACCGACAACATTCTCATCTTCACGTGATCCGTGAAGATAAAGGAAAGAGCACCAGGGTGCCCGAATATAGTTGTATCATCAAAGACAAACCCTCGGGCTATGAAATTCTGGTACGTAATGTTATTTCCTTTTGATTTTAGTATTACAGCTCAATATTTTAGATAATAATCGTTTGATTGTTATTTCCTAAAAACAGAAAAAAAAATGTTTGCATTTTTCTCAAAGAAGATAACTGGGTGCATAAATGCGGGAGTGCCTCCATCAGTTGAGACGATGAGAGAGAGCATAAAGACCTCATCGACAACATTGATAATGAAGCATATGCTAGCAAGTTTGGGGAGAAATCTGCGAATAAGCCTAAGAGGGTTACAACAAAGCACACTAAAAGATCTCGCGATTCAACGAGTGCTGCTGCTGAAGCAAATGTACCTGAGGGTGAAGCCAATGTCGTTGATGCTACACAATTGTTATCCCCGGGTCCTCGTGCTCCTCGTACCAAAACCAAAAGAGTTAGAGATTAAATTTTGGTTCTTTTCTTATGGATATGTCTCTCGTGTTTAACATTACTGGTTTTAAATGTTGAAAGGATTTGTTGTTCTTATTGTGAGTTATCAAATGAATTGCAAGAGATTTATTTTTAACAAGTTATTTTTTTTAAAATTTTACATTATAATCGGTAGTTAAGTGGTTTGAAACAACTACCGATTGTGTATATTCATTAACAATCAGTAGATAACAAACTACCGATTGTGTTAGCGTAATACAATCGGTAGATAAATATCTACCGATTGCATTTACCCCAGGAACTGCCTGTTCCTGGCCACTTTTTGTATGATAATCGGTAGTTTAAGAATTTCTTAAACTACCGATTATGCTTGTACAAAATGTTAAAATTTTTTTAAAAAAATTGATTTCCAATTTGGAGCTACTTATTATAATCGGTAGTTTAAGAATTTCTTAAACTACCGATTGTGCTTGTACAAAATGTTGAAATTTTTTAAAAAAATTCGATTTCCAATTTGGGGCTACTTATTATAATCGGTAGTTTAAACTACCGATTATGCTTTTACAAAATGTTGAAATTTTGAAAAAAAAATCAATTTCCAATTTGCGGCTACTTATTATAATCGATAGTTTAATAATTTCTTAACTACCGATTATGCTTTCACAAAATGTTGAAATTTTGAAAAAAAATTCGATTTCCAATTTGGGGGTACTTATTATAGTCGGTAGTTTAAGAATTTCTTAAACACCGATTATGATTTTACAAAATGTTGAAATTTGAAAAAAAAATTCGATTTTCAATTTCGGGCTACTTATTATAATCGATAGTTTAAGAATTTCTTAAACTACCGATTATGATTTTAAAAAATGTTGAAATTTTGAAAAAAAATTGATTTCCAATTTGGGGCTACTTATTATAATCGGTAGTTTAAGAATTTCTTAAACTACCGATTATGCTTGTACAAAATGTTGAAATTTTGAAAAAAAAATCGATTTCCAATTTGGGGCTACTATTATAATTGGTAGGTTAATGGTGATCCCAAAATCTCCGATTGTTATTATTAGTTCGAACTTAGTGTACATATTTTCTGTACACTCTTGTTATACCAGGTCTCAACATTTTATTTTTTTTGAAAAAAAGAGTCGTTAAGACTCTTATCTATATAAGGAGGGTGACCTATTCTCATTTATGCACCTCCAATACATTTTAACTCTCAAACATCGAAGAAATAACCGTATAGATTAATGGCTCAACCGTTCACGGTAGAGGAAGATTTATCGTTATGTAGGCTCTATGTGCAATTCTATCCGAAGCGAGGAGAAGAACGTAGGCAAAATGGTGTAATGAGTATGAGTTATTTGGATAGTGTTCACGAACATTTTTGTGTTGACACCGGGAACCCCAATAACCGTAATAGAGTTGATCTTTTTTGTCGATTTCATTTTATAGCAGAGAAGTTGATCCATTTGTGAATTTAACTTATCTTGCCAATCGATATCGTTTGAGGGGTGAAACTAATGCTGAAGTTATAGCGAGATCTCTCGAGGAATGGTAGATAACCAACTACCGATTGTGTATATTCATCAACAATCAGTAGATAACAAACTACCGATTGTGTTAGCGTAATACAATCGGTAGATAAATATCTACCGATTGCATTTACCCCAGGAACTGCCTGTTCCTGTTTTTTGTATGATAATCGGTAGTTTAAGAATTTCTTAAACTACCGATTGTACTTGTACAAAATGTTGAAATTTTTTAAAAAAATTCGATTTCCAATTTGGGGCTACTTATTATAATCGGTAGTTTAAGAATTTCTTAAACTACCGATTGTTCTTGTACCAAATGTTGAAATTTTTTTAAAAAAATCGATTTCCAATTTGGGGCTACTTATTATAATCGGTAGTTTAAACTACCGATTATGCTTTTACAAAATCTTGAAATTTTGAAAAAAAAATCGATTTCCAATTTGCGGCTACTTATTATAATCGATAGTTTAATAATTTCTTAAACTACCGATTATGCTTTTACAAAATGTTGAAATTTTGAAAAAAAATTCGATTTCCAATTTGGGGGTACTTATTATAATCGATAGTTTAAGAATTTCTTAATCTACCGATTATGCTTTTACAAAATGTTGAAATTTTGAAAAAAAAAAT
>JAJJMC010019642.1:15912993-15941143 GCA_023531435.1 Papaver californicum
CTACCGATTATGCTTTTACAAAATGTTGAAATTTTGAAAAAAAAAATGATTTCCAATTTGGGGCTACTTATTATAATCGGTAGTTTAAGAATTTCTTAAACTACCGATTATGCTTGTACAAAATGTTAAAATTTTGAAAAAAAAATCGATTTCCAATTTGGGGCTACTTATTATAATCGGTAGGTTAATGGTGATCCCAAAACCTCCGATTGTTAACATTAGTTCGAACTTAGTGTACATATTTTCTGTACACTCTTTTATACCATGCCTCAACATCTTTTTTTTTTTTTTTTTGAAAAAAAGAGTCGTTAAGATCTAATCTATATAAGGAGGGTGACCTATTCTCATTTATGCACCTCCAATACATTTTAACTCTCAAACATCGAAGAAATAACCGTATAGATTAATGGCTCAACCGTTCACGGTAGAGGAAGATTTATCGTTATGTAGGCTCTATGTGCAATTCTATCCGAAGCGAGGAGAAGAACGTAGGCAAAATGGTGTAATGAGTATGAGTTATTTGGATAGTGTTCACGAACATTTTTGTGTTGACACCGGGAACCCCAATAACCGTAATAAAGTTGATCTTTTTTGTCGATTTCATTTTATAGGCAGAGAAGTTGATCCATTTGTGAATTTAACTTATCTTGCCAATCGATATCGTTTGAGGGGTGAAACTAATGCTGAAGCTATAGTGAGATCTCTCGAGGAATGGCGACGATGGAAACGATCAAATTACCGTTACGAATCCCATTTCAATATCATTAAGGTGATGGACAGATTCAACCCGTTTAAGGTTCGTCCACACCGCCAAAGCTGAAAGGAATTTTCCAAGACAGTTAAAATAATAATTAATATAAGAATAATGTATAACGCCAGGTTTATAAACAGAAACTAAAACATAATTCTTCTACTTCTCTACCTATTCACGCCTCTTTTTCTTCTCATTTCCTTCTCTACCTCTACATATTCACAACTAAAACAACATCATTTTCCATTTCTTCTCCTTTACCGATTCTTCTACTCCCTTTACTCTCAATCTCCATTGAAAATGGCTCCAAAATCTTTACCTACACAATCAAAGAAGGGAAAGGAAAAGATGGTGATAGAGGAGTCCAAAATCATCGGAATCAATTCCGATGAACTTTCCTTCCGACCAAAAAATGTTCCTGCACAATCAAAGAAGGGAAAGGAAAAGTAAGTTACACCCAACTTTTATGTTTTTAGTCATTACTTTGAAGAAATCATGAGAATTCTTTTTTATAATCGGTAGGTATTGCATAATTTTATCTACCGATTAAGCCTCGAGTTCATCATTCCTGAAGAACATCATCGGTAGGTATTACATAATTTTATCTACCGATTATTTAATCGGTCATTTACTGAAAACACGCCCTACCGATTGTGTGTAATCGGTTGATATTTCATAATTTTAACTACCGATTGTGTGCTATTGTTTATTTTTATAATAGCTATTGTGTAGTTAGTTAATAATCAATGTTTGAGTATGTTCATTAGGGTTATGGATGAAGATGAAGAAGATGAAGGTCTTTCTGTAACTTATTGGGTTATCGATGCTCGACTCTTTTTCAGGGAGAAAGACTTCTCAGGCATAAACTCATATTACAATGAAGCTGGAGAGTACATAGGTCTAGTTCAGGATGATGAAGTTGTTGCTGATACTAAGGGGAAGAGAGGAAGAAGAAGAAGCGGGTTGAAACTAGGACCAAGTCGAGAGTAACTACGAGTGGAAGAATTTCATGAGATCAATGAGATTGATCACTTTGAATTTCTATGATGTGTTTTGTTTCGTTTTTTCGGATGTTTTTAGTTTTTTTGAACAAGTTTAATGAACAATATGTAGTAAGTTTATTTGAACAACTTTTTCTTCGGATGTTGAAATAGTATTACGAAGTTAGATGTTAAGTAAAATCGACATAATCGGTAGATAATGATGTTTCTAAACTACCGATTGCATACAATCGGTAGTTATTAAATTCCCGTGCTACCGATTATCCACAATCGGTAGTTATTTATGTTCACTAACTACCGATTATAGCAAGAAAAGTCCTGGACAAGAAAACCATTATAATCGGTAGATAAAATTGATATTTAAACTAACCATTACAAAGTTAACATTTTTAAAGTTTAATTCAATTCAGGCTACAATCAGTAGATATAAATTTTCAATTCCTACCGATTGTGAAAGATGAAGAGTTAGAAATTTTGGAAGGTTTTGAGAAATTCAATTTGGGGCGACACCTATAATCGGTAGTTTAAGTACTCCATTAAACTACCGATTGTACAATCGGTAGGAATAAAAATCACGAACCTACCGATTGTACAAAACTATAACTCAAAAAATCAATCTAAAACACTCTCGATTTCTATTCCAAAACTAACTCAAATAATTTTCTAACACTAACCATAACCAAATTAATTAACTAGTTAATCAAAATTAACACTAATTAAGCAAGGGTAGATTAGCCATTATAGAAAATATATGGATAAGGGATGTATTGAGATACTTCAAAATGACCTTATTTTATTTTATTAATCGCCCCAAATTAGTTTTTGGTCGCCCTCAAAAACGCCAAGGTAAATATCTCACATTATTTATCAACATCACTCATATTTGCAGCACTGTAAGATAATTTGAGTAACTTCTAAGGATAATTTATGGACCGAAAAATATTACTCATTCTCTACACTGTGTGATACTACAATTAGAGTATCACTTTACTAAATTTCCATCAACCTACAATCGATATGGTCACTCATTTTCTTATGAAAATAAGAACAATTGCTTACCAGACCAACAAAGAAACGTACTGCAACAACTCCTGACCGAACTGCATCATACTGCATCCATAATCTCCTAACAGCCATCCTTCGTTTGAAGTTGTTGGCAGTAGAGAAAACGCCAATAAAGAGATCCAGGGATTTGCTAGGTAGAGGAGGTGCTCTGAGTACTTCTAGGTCCACTATGTGGTCTAAATCCTTTGATATGGGTAAACCACCGGCAAGAACAGACACTAACTTCAAGTCTCCAGAAATCCTTACTTCACTAACAAGCCATGGCTCCAGACTCTATCATAAATTCCAGCCCGAGCAAGTTATAGGAAAATAAATCTCAGATTATTTACTAGGATACTGAAAAAGAATTATCAGTACTACCTCACGGTAACCAAAAGAAAGTAGGTGTTTTCCATCATCTGCAATCCTTCTACACCCACCCTAAGAGTAGCAACAGAGAGATGCCCTTGTTTGAAAGGGAAAAATTGCTCTGGTTTGAATCTATCATGTGCCATGGAAGACCGCCGTGAGCTATTGTAATTCTTATTATCCATAAACCTCTGGGTGTCATTTTTACCCACCATCTCATTGCACATATGTAATCCATTCACTGAAAGGAAAAGATAATCTCAGGTTATCAAACAACTGGCTGGAAGAAATGAAAATAACCACAGAGGTCATAAATTATTAAGAGCCAAAAAAACTAGTATACGTGAGAAACATTTAAATCAGAAAATTCAAATAATTACCTGTCTTATTATTGTCACTAACAGGAGAAGGATATCGCTCCTCTTCACCCCAATCATGAGCTAGTGTCCATGTATTTTGGACAATTACTGGATCATCGGTTATCTTATCACCATGGAGGCGGACATTGAAATGCAATACAACAGGAGGATCTGGCTCCCCTGGAAGTGGCGAACCTGTTAAGTCGATCCGAAAATTGCCAAGAATTCCAATTGGAATACCAATAATTGTAACAGAAGAGCCTTGAACCAGACCACAAGGAATACGTAATTTGTATCCACTGTCACCAAATTCCATGGCATTCATTTTATCAAGAAAAGGAGGACATTGTTTCTCTTTCATCTTCAGCTGTGAACTTTCGTTAGTAGAACTGAGTTTTTCCTCTTGAACTAAAGTCATCAGACTATCCCATGCAACTTTAGCTTCTTTTATAGCTTCAACTGCATTTGGTAAAACACCAACATTACCAATCAATTGGCTCAAGTAGGTCCATGTCTTCAAAGATTTTTGTTCTTCCTCAGAAAAATTCTTTGGTGTAAAAAGACTGGTCACTAAGACATCGGTGGGAACATGTGTATTAGATTCTGGATTTTTGATTGCTGGTTGATATCCAGTATTCAACCACTCAAGAGGATTTGCTGAATTCAGGAACGTGTTTGAAATAGGACTCCTCACAATTGGACCTGTTATAATGCCATACCTCAGAACTAGCAACATGAACAATGATGCAATCAGAACAACTCCGGACCACTTTTTCATTTTTGATAATTTCATCTTTTATGTCAAATCTGGAACCCTAAAATTGTCGGAGATCAAACTCGTGTGGTGCTAAACATATCAATTCTTCAGCAACAAACATGCCGCTGTACCTTGGATGTGATTCATAGAGTGGATGATATAGATAACCCGTGATAACAGACGGATAAATATTTTACTTTCTTGGAGTATAGCATACTAAGATTTGCCCCCAATCCCTCAGCTTAGATCCATTAATCACCCTAAACTGCTACGTTTTGGCAGTAAAATCGCCAACCACAACCCTTGATGAAAGAATAAAGTTAACATTCTAACCCCACTTGCCAACAACTCGAGCAAGTGCTTAAGTGAACCTGTTAACATCAAAGTTTTACCAATAACTAGTACAGAAAACAGAACTGTTAACTAACACACAAAATAAGAAGATTCTAGTTCCCCATTTACGTTTCCTTAAATTAGAGTTGCCAATTTTGACATCAAACGGTAATTAGGTTCACCTAAACAGTCTCTTTCAGTTCAAATCCAAACCACCCACAAAAATAACTTCAAACTACAACATACAATGTAGAAATTAAGCTCTAAATCATGAAAAAAACTAAAAACAAACAGTTTCTCTGCAACTGAAAAAGAATTACAGTAAACAACATAAATACATACCTTTAATCTATAAGAAAATTAATTATGAAACAGTGTTCACTCAACTATAATAGGGCGTTGGGTTCAGGCAATTGAAAGCACAGGAATTGGATTCCAAGGGAATCATCCCAATTACCCCGAACCAAACATAAGTTTAGAGCCCAGAATCCAATTCTTACAAAATCGAATTACTCCCAGAACTCAAATTTATATTTCACAGATCCGACGATGCAATGGAAACCGATTCCAGGGAATCAAAATCAAATGACTTAATTATCCATTGACAAAATATCAAATTTCGCATGGAAATTAGGTTTCATTTTTCATTTTCACGGAGAGAAAGAACCAGCTTGATCTAGAGATTTCATGGAGAAACAGAAACCCTAACAAATTGACAACCTAGTTCCATAAATTGAAAACCTAGTCTCTATATCTTTTTTTGTTTGTGGAACTGATTCTAAGTCGAATTTTGATATTACAGGTAAGTTTTCCTTTTGATTCATTTATTGACTTTGGTAGTGTTTTGTTTAATTTATTGTTCTAATGGCAATTAGTATGCAAATTAGGTTTCTGAATTCCTAGTCTTTCCTCATATCAATGTGGCTGTGATCAAAGATCAGTTTAACTCTGCATTGGCACTGCCATACTTGAATAATTGAAGAGCAAGATAAAAATAGAAACGCCCAATGAAAAATCCACACATGAATTATGAGAAAATGAAATATGTGATAATGTCCATACCTCTACAATCAGTATTCTTTAGAAAAAAAGTCTGTTCCAGTTTGACTTACAGTTCATTGTTATGTTATTTGATTTAGAGATGGTTCATGTTACTGTATCTCTTCCTCAAGAAACTGGAAAGGTACTTCTATCACATTGGTACACACATGTACTCCCGAGATAGAAATTTAAGAACTGATGCTATTCCTAGATAATTTACTGAAACATCATTAACTATTTCTTAGACCCCCAAAGTAGTTGTTCTTTTATGAAGGGTTGCTGCAAAATGAAGCCGGTGTAGCCGAACCAGATGATGTTGGAGGAGAGGAACTTATTGCTGAAATTCGGAAAGGTATAAAGCACTGCAAGATAATTTGATAGTTTTTGTGGTTTAATAATCTGAATGTTCAATTCTGATATGATTCTGAGTGTCGTTGTAAACCATTTGTCTTGTGATCATGTAAAATTCTTGAGTATTGGCTGTTATTTAGAGATTTTGTTTATTCATACTCTTTGTACATATCCAATGTCTATAATTTCATGTGCGATATCAGAGATCTGATGTGGGCCATGTGGCTTTAGTTGCAGTGAGGATGACAGCTACTTAAAGGTCTTAATTTGTTAGTACTTATACTTGATTTGGTTAATTACCTTCTTCCACAGAATGTGTACTACTCTGTTATAGGTTTTAGGAATGTAAACTTCATGGTGGTGGGCAATAGGAAACCAGTTCATGCATTGATCGGTTTTTCAACATTGCATTCATGGTCTCATTTCTCTTCTGGTTAATTGCATACTGAATAACTCTACCAACTAAATCTGTTATAGATTTAAGGAATGTAAACTTCATGGTTGTGGCCGATTGGAAACCAGTTCCTGCATTGATTTTTAAGTTGTTTAACATTGCATTCAGACTCATTTCTCTTCAGGTTAATTGCATACTGAATAAATCTACCAAAATTCAGCAAAACACTAGTCGTCTCAACATTAGCAGTTGCAAACTCTAGTATGCAGCTATCTGTATCTTGCTGAACATCTCTATTTTCCTAATTTCTATGCAGGATGGTCCTGTTTCTAATATATTTGTACATGCTGGGATGAAGATTACTATTCCAAAAGAGCCTGATGTCGAAACTGCACATAGGGCACAAAAGCTGAGGTACAAATTTTCTTATTGATGTTTATTTCCTACCTGGAGGGCTGGATCACCTTCTTTTATGTGATTTCCCTTCATGGCGTAAGCGGATGGATATATTAACAGTTCTTTCCAGAAAGGTTGGTCTATGATTCAAGTGGTGTACTTTTATCTTTGCTACTAAGCTTGAGATTGCATTGTGTATTTTCTTTACTCTCCCAGATGGGTGATACGTTTATGTTCCTACAGCTACCCAATCTGTTGAGAAACAATGGCATGTCAATAACCCTTAAATGGTATTGGTGCCAGTTTCTTGGCACATTAATGTTTAACACCAGTTTCAATAAGTAAAAACTCCAGTTCCTCTAGGATATATAATCCATGTTTTCTCTTACTTCAGGATCTCAACATCCTATCAAGTTACCTTATGTCCTCTCTCCCTTTTAGCAGCAAGCTCATCATTCATGGATTTTATTGTTCGATGTTGGCTTGTATCAGTTATTCACCAACTCAAGTTGTTCAAGAATCTTATTTCTAGTCGTCTTTTTGGGTGATTTCTGCTGTAACTATCTATGATGCTTTAGCACCTTATGCGTGAGCTTATATATTTAGTTTAGCGATTTGCATTCGCAAGTTGTGTTTTGGTTTCAGCTTCCTTTGGCTAGTGACGTTGATTTGGATGCCATAGCATCTTTAACTGAAGGTTTAAGCGGTGCTGATCTCCAAGCTCTTCTTTCAGATGCCCAACTGGCATCAGTTCATGAGCTCCTGGAAAGTGACTCTAGTTCCGCTAGTGGCAGTGAACATCATCATCATCCTAGGGAAATCCCAGTAATCAACAATAAACTTCTACTGACCGTTGCATAAAGAGCAAGGCCATATGTTCCCGAGTCTGAAAAAGTGAAGATTGTACTTCATCTACAATCAACTTTTGGATTCAACGAAATCTGTTACTGCTCAGGTTTCTCATCTCTTTTCTTTCTCTTTAAATAACAGTGAAGTTTATTATCAGAATGAAATACAATAAACACGTAGCTTTCTATTGCTTCCAACCATTTGTAACAGTAATTTCTTTCTCATGCAGTCAAGGAATGCTAAGGGCAAAAGAGCTACACTAGCCTGATTGCATTTGTATCATGTATGGTCATTCGTATTATCTAAGCGATCATCCTCCCCCAAGAAGTCAGATCCACTTGATAAGCAATAAGGTGTTCACATTCTAATAATAATAATTGTCTGGTGTATTATAATATCCTGTATATTATATCCAAAACTCAACAGAATAATATGGCGATTATGATCATTGTATAAACTGCCCATGCAGGAGTTGAATCACAATCTAGTGTCATCCATACACTAGATGGTGGGAGGAAGGTTGTTGCAGATCAGGACGTGATTGAATTACCTGAACATGATGATGATGATGGAGATAAAGAAGTTGAAATCGCACAAAGAGATATCCCTGCTGTGGTGTTTGGGGATTTGGCACAGAAGGTAGTAGAGGAGGTGGGTGAAGATGGGGATGCTAGAAAGAGGGAGAGTGACAACAAGCTTGGCACCCTTGGTCTGTTTTCTTTGTTGTTGTTGCTGCCTGTGGTAGTAAAGTAGTAATGATCATATTGGATTTGTAGACATATGTAATAATTATCACCATTGTGTAGAAGTTTTTGGTAAAAATTTACAGTGTTCAACTTCGGTTGGTGTTTGTATATATCTTGAGAAGTGTCTAATTTTGAATTTTAAAATTTTAAAATTTAAAATTTAAAATTTTGAATTAGTTAAGTATAGGTATTGGAATTTCAAAAAGTAAGGGTATTTATGAGATATTATATATTTGGATTACCATGTAATTCAATTCCCCCAACCAAACACTATTTTTTTATTAAGGAATCCATTTCTTGGAATTCAATTCTAGGAATTGGATTACCCCATAATCCAATTCCCTGGCTTTGAAAATCTTGAACCAAACGCCCTATAATAATAGTTGCTTAAAAGAAAATTGAAAAAGACTACAATAGCCACTTCCTTTCAGTTAATTTCTGACTTTTCTTCTTTCCTTTTTCTTTTCTTTTTGGTCTTTTGAGATGAAAAAAATGCACGCTACAGCCGTCCTGTTGTTGAGGAGAACCAGTCAAGGCCAGCTGTGTTCATCTCTCTCAATCAGAATAACATATTTTTATATATATATCACCATTAGCAACGTGGCATACATCCAATGGCACCTTGCAATCCTGCACATGTTAGCATTTTCTTTTCTAAAATTTCTTGAAAGATTATGCGAGTAGCGAGTCTAGACAATCAATGCTTCAAAAAAAAAAAAAAAAAACTCTAGACAACCAAAAACTACACCCCAAGAACCTTTTAAAACAATGGGCCTGCACCTATCAACTTATGTATAAGGGAAGGGTATCTTTTGTTGTTGAGAAATTTGCTAGTTCGTCCAAAAAACCCGCTACTAGTTGTCCAATAGTCCAGCTGAAAATATAGGTTAAATGGAGGTCCAAAAAGGTTTTGAAACCAGAAATTTACTTTCATACCCATCACAACACACGTGTGTTTCACAAAACCACATCACGTTCTTTTTCACAAAACCACGTCCTACAAAACCAAATTTTTTCAGTTTCGAAAATCACCTGAATCTAAAATCCAAAAACCACATTAAAAAAGGGCACTTAAATCAAAAATTGAAATCAAACCAGAAAATCGAAAACCAAAACTGCCAAACAAAATAAATCACCAAAAATACTTGAAACTGAAAATTTATAATCAAATTAGGGCACCGTAATCAAATCCAGTTTATTATAGTCATCGAACAAAAACCAAATCAAAATCATCAAAAAAGATCTGAAGAAAATTATGAAACAAAAACCTAGATCAAAACTGTTTCTTCTAAAATCTGAAGAAATCATTAACAAATTTGGTTACCACAACAAAATTGGATTCTTTTATATGCTTGAATAAGGTACAGTGAATAACAAATAATACCAAGAAAAGGTACACCAAAAATTGTACTTTTTATTTTTCAATTTTATTGATACCGATTTCTTTGTGTTGATGCTGATTCGACAATACATATTAATATTTTTAGGTAAAACCCCTAATTTGTACTTGAATAAGCATCAGTACATATTAATATGTATTGTGGGATACTTAGATTACTGCTGTGTATGATTCCAACAGTGCATATTGATATGTACTCAATAAAACCCTAGTTTATGTTTGAATATGCAGTGTGTTTTTACCAGGTACATATTGATGTATACCCATTGTTGTATATAATACCAACAGTGGATATTTATACATACTGTATAATGTGTGCATATGTAAGTTGTTTTATGTTAGTACATATTGAAATGTACTGATGGAGAAATGACTTCTGACAGTACGTATCCATCAATACATATTGATATACTTAGATTACATATGTATTAGGTATATATCTATATGTACTACCTTGCGGAAGGAAAAAATAAAAAATACTCTTCTGTTTTGTTACTTTGGTCCAACAATATTTTGGGTTCTTGTCAGTACATATTCTCATCATTTTCGGTACATATATTTTGCAGCCATTTCCCCTAGCAAGTTCCGTCAAGAAGAGTTAGGGTTCACATTGTTCGCAAGAGGGAATGATGATGAAGATGCAAAGAAAGAAGTTTCGTCAACAATGGATATTGATATGTACTCATTATTGCTTGAAATATGATTGGCGGGTGGATGGTTTGAGACATGGGATATAAATTACAATTTGATTCCCATTACAAAACATAGGAAATGTTAATCTCAAAATACAGTACACTGTTTTTCTTTTAGGGCTTCTTGTCATTCATATTTCAAGTTCTCAAATTACTGTGAGCGTCATTTTTGTTTCAAAATTACATGCAAGCTGCAAATATTCCATAAGGTGTACCTCGAGGTTGCTCTAAGAGTACCACTGCACTGGTTCAATATTTGTATAAAAGTACTATTTATTTTTTTTTATTTTTTTTTGCTACAAAAAGTGTATTTCTCTGGCTTCGCTTAGACTCTGACTTAATCTTATTGTTTGAAATCCACAGTTGGGAATATTTCATATGCACTTGGCCTAAATATGACATGTTTGACTTGTTGTCACATGGTAAAACACAGTTCATCAACAATGACTATGACCATTTTGTCACGTAACAACTGTTGTTTTAACGGACCGCATTGTTGGACCATTATAATATTGAATTCCTTCGGATTGGATAATTAAATGACATATACAAATTGACTACGGTTTTCCTGAACACATGGGAAGAAAACAAACATATTAGATTACTTAACCTAAAATAGATCAATAACAAGCTATGAAGTGACTAGTCATCCACATCAATGTTCCTAAAAATCAAATTAACTTTAGTACATATTGATATGTTGTAAGTGAAAGCCAGTACATATGGATATGTACTTTAGTACATATTGATAATACCTTCAGACCCCGTTATTCCTCCAGTCTCTCTGTCATCCTTGATGCCCGTAAGTATGCTAACCTCAATGGCTTGTCTGTTGCATCTCTAACGGCCAACATCTCCTGCTTCTTCTTTGAATTTGAGGTTTTTCTCGGACTCCACCATATCTTGTTTCATTTCATCCAACTCCCGGCGTAAAATTGTCGACTGCGAAATATGCAATCAAAACTATCAAGAATCAATACTTAACATTAAGGAGTTGAAATTATGCACATTGGTTTTTTGCTGCCAGAGAATTCCAAAAGTCCAAACCACCCAAAATGATTCAACAAATTCCTCTCTCTACAGGAACATCAGGTAGTATGATTCTATGTTTAACATGGTAGCTCATGTCTTGGGAGTTCTGTTAAATTCTTATGATATATTGTTATGCCATTTCAGACTTCCCAATAAGTAGATATTGCATGCAAAAATAATGATCATTAAAGCATTTCAGGAATAAGCAAAAATAAACATTAACAAAAGATTGCCAACTTTAATACATACAAATATATACTAAAACATAACTCAACCAACTTTAGTACATATCAATATATACCGAATGAAAACCTCTCAACCAACTTTAGTACATATCGATATATACCGAATGAAAACCTAGTGTATATCAATATGTACTGAGTGAAACCCTAATACATTAATGAATGTATTATTTGATCCAAAAGACCTGATAATTCACGAAAGTATATTTCATTACTACCAATTTTGGTATTAGATATTCTATAAAAAAAATCATAATGCATGTAATTGTTAGTGCCATCTGGGAACAATAAGTTCTAGCTATCACTAGTGGTAGAACTAAATGGGCACTGCATGAAAGAACAGATTGTCAAGACCAGTGGAGTCTGTTCTTACAAATAAAAATACGGAAAGAGTTTGATGGTAATCCGACCTATTATAAACACTAATATATTAGCGCTTTATCCCTTGAGATGCACTTTTGGAAAGAACATACATGGTTTGGGCTTCAAGTAGAATATCGGTTCTTTTGTTTCCCCAACTAGGTCAGATTTTATCTTATCTTCATCTTTCTCTCATTTTTTTATCTCCGCCTCCCTCCTCTCAGACCAATTCTCCCATTCTTTCTCTCTGCTTCCCTCCTTTCAGACCAATTCTTCTCTCATTCTTCTGCCAGACCAAAAAAATCCATCGCCCTGGTGTTATAAACCCTTTTCTATCTTTCATATTTCGCTTTATATCATCAAACCCCTTTTCTTCTTTCTTCAACGATTGATTGTTCATCGATTTATTGTTAAGTTATGCTGCTGCTACTTCTACTTCAGAAAACTCCTTCACAGTCAACCCCCATCCCCTTTTTCTTCACTAACAACTACAGAAGCCTAATTTTTGATTTTTATCATCACAATCAGAAAACCCTAACTTTCTCTCTCGAAGATCAAAAGGTATTAACCCTAATTTTTACCATTTTCACTTGTCACGAGTACGTAGGTTGTTTGTCTATCACCGATTTGAACGATTCTTAACCATTTGAGTGTTTTACGCAGATTACTCCAGGAATGGATCTAACTCAAAGTTTGTTACTGGCAACAAGTGAGAAATTGTTCATTTCTTATATAATTTTATGTTTGAATTATTATGATTTCCAGATCTGATTTATGATATTGTTATTGTGGTGGTTAAATATGGCAGTAAAAAGGAAATCACCTGCAAGTGATAAAGCTTGAAACTAGCGGACAAAGAAGGGGAAACTTTTAATATCAAAGGTTTCTAATCTTTTATTAAATCTTTTCTTTGTTTTTCTCACAATTATCTGCCATTATCTTGTTTGATGATTTTAAATGTAGCTTTGTAGGCTGAAGGGTGCAGCTCTTGGATGCTTTATCCTTTCCGGCAGGAATACATATCATGTTCCTTGTGCATTTGCCACTTCAGGTTGCCGGGGGATGTCGTATGTTGCAGATATAAGCTTCATGTGATAACAAATGCAGCAGATGGCTACTCTATACTTTCTCTAAATTGTGAAGCAAACTGATTATAAGTGACATTGTCTTGTAACAGGAAAGTCCATCAAAGGCTATGTCCCAGGCATTCTCATAAGAAGTTTCCACATGAGAAAACCAAGAAGAGAAAGAAGCTAGCGGAAAAAATACTTCAACTGTTCAAAGGTATAGATTCATACTGCTACTAGCTTCCACTAATAGAGTCTCACAGGTGAATATGTAATTATGTTTACTTGACTCTTTGGTTGTCAGTTTATAATGCTCAGTATTATGAGTAATTAACCACAGAAATTATCTACCTGGGTGTTAATATTTTGTTTAATCAACCATGTAACCATTCCGATTTGTTCTATATCAAGTTCTTTAGGTATGTTGTCAGTGTGACAAATTTCTCAGAATCAGTTTACATTAAGTTTTGGTTTTAACCTCTTAAAATGTTCATCATTAAATTGTTTTTGCAAGACTTATATATGGGTTAAGTGTAATTGGTATGGATATGGTGATTTTGTAAGTATTTACCATATCAGTTGTATCATTTTGACCACAATATTCAAGTTATTTAAATTCAGTTTAGTTGATTAGCTAGAATTTTCCCTTCTGTTTTGTCTTTTTGAGAACTATCTTGATTTAGCATTATTAGTTTTATACTAAAGTAATTGGGACCTGGGCATGATATTTGTTTTGTGGTGAAGTTCTTGATATTCTAAAATCTTTATGTAAGTTCTTAATGGACATCCTTGCATGAAAGATTTGTTAAAGGCCCATAAATAACTGAAGTACGTGTACATTAAGTTGTGGAAGGTGTACTTTGTTGATTTTTGGTGCACCTGTTTCATCAATCAAAAGCTTTTTATTCTTCCAAGGCCTTCAGTTGTTAGACCTTTGTTGTCTTTGTTAAAAGTTGTTCTTTGTTTTCGAACCCCACTGCATCCAAAACTATAGAGTCTCGGGACACTATTTCTTATGCTAAAATATGAATATCATTCATGTTTGTTTTCAGGGAGGAGTACGAGCCAATCCAATCCTTTGCTTCTGGATTACCATCTGAGAGTTGGGTTTGCTGTAAGTTTGAAATGTTAAATCCGACCATTGGCTCAGTTCTTTTATTGTTATTCAAGAAATGAATATATGTTTCCTATATGCTATTCATCTAAAAAGAAAAATAGGGTCTTACAAGCTTCACTTTGATTTTGTGTGTTATGTTTCTTGGTTTGGTTAGTTTGCTCTTAATGAAGTCAACCGTCTCCCAGTTTCCATTATGATATTCACAAACTTTAATTGACCAATTACTTGATCATTGTTTGTCTAGTGAACTGCATTATGAAAATTGGCCTAAACGGTATGCACCTATGTAGTTCACTGAATAAGCAATTTACTTCTTTAAGGTAGTTCCTTCTATTTAAAATGTCGTAACATACTTTTCTGTGCTTTTATAGGTACAGTTACTGAAAAACAGTTATGGCATCCCCTCAACAGCGATTTCTACATGGGTTCATATGCTGGATTGATTGTAAGTTCCTTTCCCTTGTGTTTAGTCCTTGTGTGTTCTCAACATTCCTTGTAGCTCATATATATCAGGTATCCTTGATATTCTTTTCCTGTTCTCAACATTCCTTGTGTGTTCTTCTATCTACTTATTGTTGTTTATGAGTGTTACGTTTGTTGCTTCATACATATCAGGTATCCTTGATATTCTTTCCCTGTTGTGGTGGTAGTGCGTCTTGTTAGGTTTGGTTGTATATGATTAGGATCTTTTTGTGCATATGGTTGTTGTTTTATTGGGCCGCAACTTGTTATTGATAGTAATTAGAATGTTTTATTTTGCTTTATGATTAGTTTGGATCCTACAGGACATCTAATTGTGCCTTTTTCTTTTATTTTTTCAGTAATGCTCCTTTCGAGCGAATGACCATGATGAGAAGAGTTCATCCTCTTGTTTCCCGTAAGTTAAGCAACTATTGGTCTTGTTTTCTTAATATGTGTGTATCAGTACAAGTTGAGTAGTGTGATGTTCTAATATTCGTCTTTTGCTATTGAAAGGTTTTGAAAATGCCCTTTTACGAGTTCAACCAAACAATGTCAGTGTATGGGGAAAACATTTCTGATCATGTACAAGTTGCTGAAGGAACAAAGAAACTCAAAGATGTAGCAGTTGCATCACTTGCTTCACGTCTGACTGCATCTAGAGAGGTATGAGTCTTGTCTCTCTCCATCTTGATTGCATCTGTTCCATCGCAACGTCCATTTTGACTGAAATGAGGATGGTGCAGTCAGTACAGATGAGTTGGCAGACCCTCTTGATACTCAACAAGAGAAGTAATGATCTTACTTCGTAGAAAAGTTAATCAACTTCTACTTACAATCTCTTTATGTATTATCCCAGCAGACTCTTAGCATTTTAGGGTATTCAGTGTGTTGTACATACAATGAATTCAAATTTTAATTAAATGGGAATAACTTTCGATTTCAAGTAATCAGGTTGTATTTGAATGTAAGTTGAATGAGATTCAATTTCAACTTCTTGTTTGTTCTTATTGTATTTGATTCTAGCTTTGGAATTGAGCGACTGTAATTTGCTGTTGTAAAATGGATCCAGTTAATATAATGTTCTTTAATTTCAGTTTCAGTTTCAGTTTTTTTTTTTCAAAATTAAATTTTAGATTCAGCTGAATCACTTTCCGTTTTTTTATAAAATAAAATAAAAATATAGGTCGGATTTAACCGAACTACTGTAGAACTGAAAAGTCCGTTCTAATTTTGAAAAGGTAAGCGCCCTATTTGGCATAAAAACGACAAAACTAGAACTAACTATGGATCAGATGGAATCCGTTGTTTCACTCCCTTATAGAACCATCAGTCCATGCTATCTTGACCATTCTCCACTGGTATATATGTCCGGAGAACTGTAGAAGGCTTACAGAGAAAAATTTCTTGCTTCAACTTAATTGCCGAAAATGAATCCCACATTTTCTTCAGTGAAGAGCACATTTCATATGTAACTGGTTTAGTAATATTATGCGGCTGCAAGTAATAATATAACAATCAGTTACACACACAAAAAAAGAACAAAGTCCTTTATGCAAACTTCCGCAGACCCTATTACGTAAATATTAGGTAAAAATCACAGAGAAGCAAAACAAATAAATTGAAGATGTGCTTGAGTTTTTTTGTTACTCTACTCTAAAACCTTATTCATCAAGTTCACAACAATTTAGATATACACCCATCCATCCACAGTACGTTAAGATATGCACTCATCTATATATATAAGAGATAATCGAATACATACATATTCAAAGAATTAAGAACCCAAATGTAATTACTGATAAGTGCTTAGATCTTACATATTTACTACTCAAATTTGTATTTATTAGTTCTCTTTTTTGTACACTTTTGATAAGTTTGGTTATTTTTTGTATTTTTTTGGAAATAAAGCTCGATGGACTAAAATGCGGAATTTCACTGGTAAATGGAGGAAATGAAGTGGTTTAATGGGCTAAGCCCGAAAGGAAAGACATGGAAGATTATTTCATTGGACCAATTACTTGGATATGAGAGTGTGGTAAGCATGTCATAACGTGTGTTAAAAATTTGGGGACCATTTGCAAGATATTAATTATGATAAGATATTTAAAGATATTTGGTTTAATGAAAAAAATAAATAAAATAAAAAAGGAAATAAAGATTATGAAAAAATAATATTTTTATGGTTGGAATTAATAAAGAATAATATATTTCCCACATTCTAACTGCATGTGGTTTACATTGTTTGACGCATGACACATTTTGATTAGGGGATTTTATATTATTTGATACGTGGCATATTTTCATTGGATGATGATATGGTAGTGGTAATGGAAAAGGAAAGTGGTTTCCTTTGAAAACTATATAAATACTGGTAGAAGCAGCCGATAACAAAATTAGTTTATGAGTTTTTATTTTCTTTCTTCTTGGTACTTTTAGTTCTTCTCTATTTTATAATGGGTGGCTAACCTCTCTACTGGTGTTTAAGATAAAACCAATTCTATGATGTAAATTATTCAGGTATTTTCTAATAAATTAATCTTTTGGGTTTAATTGTTTTATTAAATTCTCTTCATAATAAGCTTTGTTCTTTATTGGTTTTGAGTAGTCTTCGGCTACTGATCTTTGATAAGCGGAGGAAGTTATACCATTTTAAATTGAAACAAATGTTGTAATTATTATTTTAACCGTAATATATTCCGAGACATGAGATTTATTTCGATATCTTGAGTTATAATATAATATTTTTAGAAGATGAATGAGTGATTTGCATATTTAATTAGGTAGAATCGGAAACCCTAGGTTTTTACGATATTATTTAGTTTTCTTAGATTTAATTAATATTTCTTATTTCGTCTTTTAATTTATTTTTAGCACTAATTTGTTTAATAGCTAGAAACAATATCAATACATGTGGGAATGAACCGTATTTACCGCTTCTACTTTGTAGACGTCGTGCGATTGCTATCATAGGTTTTTGGCCTATCAATTTTTGGCGCCGCTGTCAGGATTTCATAATTGGACGTTGAACCCATTTCATATGATGGGAGTTGCCGACGTATTGGGTGTTGTTCTCTTATGCGCTATTCATTATGCTACCGTGGAAAATACTTTATTTGAAGATGGTGATGGTGCAAATACATTCTGTGCTTTTAACCCAACTCAAGCCGAAGAGACTTATTCAATGGTCACCGCTAACCGCTTTTGGTCCCAAATCTTTGGGGTTGCTTTTTCCAATAAACGTTGGTTACATTTCTTTATGTTATTTGTACCATGGGATTGAAAATTATTATTTTTGGTTATTTATAATTTTGTGCTAATTAGGTTATTAATATTTATTTTTATTTTGTCTTTTAGGTTTTACTTGGGTATTTTTCTTGTTTTTGTTGTGCAGGTGATATTTTACATTATTGTGGAATTGCCTACCAAAAAAGGTAAGTAATAAAACCCAATTTCTTTTATTTTCATTAATTCTTCGATTTTTCATTTTTTTTTTAGAAACAATTTGTATATCTTTTAGATTTTATTTTATTTTATAAAAAAACACTTGCACACACCAATTGCATCGTTAGACTACCAATTTAGGAAAATCCGTGGAAAAGTAAGCTGAACCCATGCCTTGGGCCTTATGGGAGTTACCAGCTGAAATTCCACAAGCCTTAGCCTCATACGTTTGACCAGTCTTAACTGTATGTATATTTCGCGAAGGTAACCTGAGCTTACTTATTTTAGTCAACCTTTCATTTGTACCAAAAAAAAAATAAAAAAAAATAAAAAATAAAAATAATGTCGAATTGGTATTATGAGGACCAATATAATGCCTATCGACCTGAATTTTAAAATGGACAATATTCTTACTATGACCATAGTGTGGATAGTACTTTAGACCACTATTAACCCTCTGGAGGTTATAGTTCATACCATAGTGATCCCAATAACTATTGGCATGCTCACCAGTCGTACAAACGAGTAAATAAGCAATATTATTAAGCAAAATGTTAGTTCTCCATCTTTGGAGGACTTTATGAAGCAGTTGCAACATAATACTTTTTATGATCAAAGTATTTCTTTAGAAGATTCACTCAAGAAGTTGACTGAAAGTTCACGTAGGAGTGACATTTTAACGGAAAATTTTTATAGGTAGGGATGATCACTTAGTCAAACAGATACCACATAATTCTTCTTATGAAATTTCATCCTTATAATATTCCCTCGGGCGCTTTATGGAAACTTCAAAAATTCTTGATTTTTCGTCCGATTCTTGGAATGATAAACTCAATCAATTAGATGAAAATGGACGGAAGATGACAAAAAGACTTGAAGCTTTAAGTACTACTCTCAGTGAACTTAATGCACGTTTAGATGAGGAGAAAATTGAAGATGAACGACCAACTGCTAATACTACTCAAAATGAACTTAATTGCCAAAATAGTGTTTCCGATTTTACCCTTGATAATACTGATAAATATTTACCCAATCTAGAGGGAAAGTTTAGAATTGAAAGCACTACTTGTTTAGATAAGGTTCAACATCTTCATATTATTATGATGAAGATAGTATTGATGAATAATTTAAAATTCGTAGTCATAATGACAAGGAAGTTTTCACACTAATTGAGCTTCATGATAATAATGATGTTTATAGTTCCGATCCTAATAATATTGATGATTATTTACCAATTCAAGAGGAAAAAGATTTAACCAGAGATACCATTGTTATAGACGGTGATATATTTCCTTGTTATTATGAAGATGATGATGGTTTAGAGGAACAAATTTATCCCGAGACTAGTGTGTCTGAGTCCGATTCAAAGACCATAGTCCCTGATAAAGATGATAGAATCGTAGAGAATTTGAATGTGAATGAAAGTACCCCACCTGATTATAACTTAGAAGAATTAAATGACCATTTTCCTAAATCTTATTTAGAAATTAAGGAAACTATTACTAGTTTGTCCAAGTACATTGACTATTCTAGGTTTGGGGGTGAATATCATTCTCCCCGGCTTACCTTTGACTCTTATAAAAGTCCCTCACTTGGACTTGATGTTTGTGCCTCTACCATATTAAGAGATTGCAAGAACTGTTTCCCGAGCATGATTATGTCCAAAATGAAATTAAGGTGTTAGAAACTCATCGTCTTGTTGATGTGGTTTACCCGGACCATAATACCATAATTGACTTTGTTGTTCCACCAATATTTTATTACCAAATGTGGGAATGTTTCAACTTTAAATGTGTCAGTTCTTAAATTTTGGAACTAAACCCGAATATTTTAGGAAATTAGAATCGACACATTTTTCTAAGAATGACCACCAATTTTATATATACCATTGTGGTCAACTCTGTGAGTCAAATATGATTGACTTTAATGATCCACAATTATTTTGATTATTATTATATGATTCGTAAATTGTGACCAATCCTTTTTGGTCTGGCTGAAGACTTTAAACTTAGCACTCTATAGGAGGAAACCCATAGGCTTTTGGTACACGGTGCTGGTAATATCTTTCCATATCTCTTTTACTTTGTCATTAATACTCTTTGTTCATGTTTTCATTCATTTATCTTTAGAACATCGAGAACTATGTTTAATTTAAGTTAGTGGGTATGGGAGAAAAATTTAGTTGTACCAAAAACTCTAAAATTTAGAAACTTGTGAACAACTCAGGATGACACTAACCATTCTAGGTAGATGGAAACAAAATTCTTGTCTATAGGAGTTGGTGTGCCAGCTAAATGGTCTATTTATAAAAGGACAAAGCTCAGGTGTTAGAAATAACATGATAGTCGTCACCATATCACGTTCTGTTTTTGTTTTTATAACTTTTTGTGTTTCTCTAAGTGATTTGGTGGGGCACTAGTATCGCCTTGTTGTCGCCTGGATAAAATAGAGTGAGTGATTGAGATCAAGCCCCATTATTTTAATTGAACTTGACCAATAATTTAAAAAAATTAAAAAAAAAAGATAAAAAAAAAATTGACACTTGAATAGCAATATATGTGTGTTCTTCTCGTCTCTGTCGCCTAAGCAAGCGTGGAACGTAGGATCCATGGGAACTATCATGTAATCTACTGAAAAGGAGCATGCGCTTGGATTCCAATAATCCAATCATGCTGTCAATTTTGTTTTTTGTATATATTCAATAAATCGACAGTTGGGGCCCTTGTATATACCAACTGAGTTGATACTAAAATTAGAATTCAGACCAGTGGGTGCATATCTCAATCCATTAGGGTTCATCTTGGCATGATGTTCATATAGATATTCTAGGAAACACCGTTCACTTTAGTCAACATACGTACATTTCTATCTCCATATCCATCTTCTTAATTTATTCATGGTTTATTAGATCCCGAGTATTGTGATCCACTGTACCACTTTTTGAGTAGAGTTTTGTTTTCTCATATATGAATTTTAGTATGCTTGAACAAAATCTCATGTACAACAACTGGACTCATATAGTGTAACACCGTGAAATTTCTCTAGGGCTTATAGCCCTAGCCTAACCCAATAGAAATTCATTTCCAAAGTAAATAACCATTAATAGTACAAATTTGCATGATAGATAGGTGTTATGGAAAATAGAACATGTATGCCATGTTTTAGACATGAGCAGTTAGGGACACATCTGTCTTTCTTTCCATCTTCTAAAAACAACTCCAGCTCATTTTCTCTTTCTCATTTGCTCTATGTCGTTCTTCCCTCGTCTTCTCTGCTTTTGGCTAACACTCAAAACATCTGAATCAAAGGAAAATTTGGGGTTTTAAATCAAAAAATTGAGCTTAACCCATCTTTGGTACTTGGCAAATCTGATCATACAGAAAGGTAGGGGGTTTTCTTCTCTTGATTTTAATTTTTCTATATTAATCTCTACTGCCCTAATTTGATATGAGTATATGTTTTCATCTCATTTCTATGATGTTGATTATATTTTATCAATGTTCTGACATTGCTTAATATCTTTTTAACTCATGCCATTCATGCAAATCAAAAATGATTATTTGAAATGTTTTCTTCACCGTGAATTTGAGAAGTTTCATGCATAAAATCTCTTGTAATTTATCCATGTTTTTGACTTCATTTGAATCTGTGTGTGATGTCGGACTTGGTTGAATCCTTCAAACTTCAGTGTTACCCTTGCATATTGATCCTTACATAAATCTGATTTTTATAATTGCTTTTGGCTTGCAGTACCCAAGTCCTGTTTTTCTATCATAAATCATCCAAGTCCAATTTTCCATTATAAATGAAGTCTTGAATTGATTTCTTTAAAACTAGCCATTGTCTGTTTGTTAAAATGAGCCAATGATCTACATTTTTAAAACATTGAATGTGTTTGATTTCATGGACAGATTTATCTTGGTTTCTTATTTTAAACCTTGAATTTGATTTTCGGTCAGTGGAAATTGTTCATAACCAAATACCATTATCAGTTGTAGCCTTTTTTCCTTCTTACCCATTGTAATGCCACTGGCATTTTTCCTTGATCATTGTTTTATGATTTCTTTGTCTTAGGAAAGAAAATGAAATACAATTGGTTGAGCATTTGGTTTTATAACTTTCTTATCAGTTAGTTAGCTTCATTTTTGTATTTAGATGACCTTTATCTCAAATCTACTTCTTAACTGTCTTTTATATATTTGAAAGTTTCACCTGATTGTGTTGTTAAGATGTGCATCATGTTTAAAAGATTCCAATGGGATTAATCATTGTATAGCCAACTAGCAGCCTTACTTTTATAAGTTTTGTTTTTGCTGAATGTTATGATGAATACTTACTTCCTATAAATGATTTTATATGATGCTAAAATACTCTATTTAGGACTGTCAGGCCTTAATTAGCTCCCATCTAGGGATGCTACCCGGAAGACCGTTAACTGTAACAGTGTGGCTGGTATCCGACTACCCTGACTTTGGCACTAGCCAATCACATTATAGAGAAATACAAATCTGATTTGTAGCTCTTCATATTGTTATAAGTTTTTAAACTGTGCAAGGTCTTTCTTGTACATTTATGGCTGCTGCTCTTGTCTATTTGCAATTACATTCCACGCCGGATTATGTATTCATCGTTTCAACCACTACTGGGCTTAGCTCACCCTGTTTCTTTGTTTTCCTCCCACAGAGTACGAGAGGAGCTTGCAGCAGTAAGCCGGGCAGAGCTTACGGCAGGCTTAGAAAGCTTAGAAAGTTAGTATTTTGTTTTGGTTATGATGTGTATATCACGGGGTATATGGGGTAGTTTATGTTGCGGTCTTTCCCATGATTTTTGTCATATTTTTGTTGTGTATAAAAGAAATGCTAAGGTATGATTTTTGATGTATAATAGACTGCATACTGAACTTGGGGTATTAACTTGTAAATTTTCATCTGAACTCAACTCATTTTGTCGTCAAACTTAAATGTACTAGCAGGTTTCATTTTATATATATATAAGTTGTATATTATCTTGTGCAAGGTTTGAATTGGGTGTATACATAAGTCTTGTCTTATATACCACTTTCATTTTAGATTTTTACTGTGTGTAATACTAAGTTTTCAAATGTTATTCAAAATGATCTACAACAAAATGCTTATTTTCTTTTCGTTCTCGTACTTGTTATGTGCCTTGTATCTACTGTTGCTTGATTTATGAATTGGGTGTATATTTTGTATTGTTTTCTTTTTATTTCCAGAGTGACTTAACGGGGTTTGGTCTTGCTAGACGGGTTGAAATACAACCCGTTAAAAGGTAAATCTCCTGGTCCGTCACACATAGGGTAATGATTCTCATAGCTGAGGAATTTTATAGCCAACTAAATAGCATGTTTAGTGTTTACACTCGATCGTTCACAAGTAGCTAGGCTTTGGAGTAAAAGGTTTTGTGGGTACACCTCTTGTAAACCCTCACGAGACTAAAACTCGTCATATCGGGATACCTATGGGTTTAAAGGCTTGTTGCACATGCTAAGTACAATCGCGATGCCTGCAACAGTGAATTAGGATTTTTATTTTTAGATTAGTTTTTATATTTTTAGTTTTGCTCGAGGACTAGCAAAATGTAGGTTTGGGGGTGTGATAAGTGCTTAAATCTTACATATTTACTATTCAAATTTATATTTATTAGTTCTCCTTTTTGTACATTTTTGATAAATTTGGTTATTTTTTGCATTTTTTAGGAAATAAAGCTTGGACTAGAATGCGGAATTTTGCAGGTAAAATGAAGCAAATAAAGTGATTTAATAGGCTAAACCCGAAAGAAAAAAATGGAGATTATTTCATTGGACCAATTACTTGGATATGAGAGTGTGGTAAGCATGCTGCAACGTGTGTTGAAAGTGTGGAGACCATTTGCAAGATACTAATTATGATAAGATATTTGAAGATATTTAGTTTAATGAAAAAAATAAAGAAAATAAAGAAAATAAAGAAAAAAATAAAAATTATAAAAAAAAATTATTTTCTATGGTTGGAATTAATAAAGAATAATATATTTTCCAAATTCTAACTGCATGTGGTTTATATTATTTGATGCATGACACACTGTGATTAGAGGATTTTATATTATTTGACACATGACCTATTGTCATTGGATGATGATGTGGTAGTGGAAATGAAAAAGGAAAGTGGTTTCATTTGAACACTATATAAATACTGGTGGAAGCAGATGGAAAAAGGGAGAGCCGTTAGCCGATAATAAAATTAGTTTAGGAGTTTTCATTTTCTTTCTTCTTGGTACTTTTAGTTCTTCTCTATTTTGTAATGGGTGGCTAACCTCTCTACTAGTGTTGAAGATGAAGCCAATTCTATGATGTAAATTATTCAGGTATTTTCTAATAAATTAATCTTTTGGATTTAATTGTTTTATTAACTTCTCTTCATTATAAGCTTTGTTCTTTATTGGTTTTGAGTAGTCTTCAGCTACTGATCTTTAATAAGCGAAGGAAGTTATACCATTTTAGTCTACAACAAAAGTTGTAATTATTATTTTAACCGTAATATATTCCGATATATGAGATTGGTTTCAATATTGTCTTGAATTACAATATAATATTTTTAGAAGATGAATGAGTGATTGCATATTTAATTAGGTGGAGTCGGAAACCCTAGGTTTTTTACGATATATTTAGTTTTCTTAGATTTAATTAATATTTCTTATTTCTTATTTCGTCTTTTAATTTATTTTTAGCACTAATTTATTTAATAGCTAGAAACAATATTATCAATCCCTGTGGGAATGAACCGTATTTGCCGCTTCTCCTTTGTAGACGTCGTCCGATTGCGACCATAGATTTTTAACCTATCAATTACCGTAAGGATTAGACTATTATTCTCTTTCCGAATCTCAAGATATCATAACATCATGGGTATGCCAATAATATGAAAACAAAAGAGTTCATAGACAAGAAATATCAATAACATTGAATGTAAAAACTAAGAGCAAGCAACCTCGGTATAAATAAGAAGTGACTCAAATCCATACTGATTAAATTAATAGCAAGCACTAACTCCACCGTTGATTATCCATAGTGTGGTTAGGCATTTCGCTCCTAACTTATATATGAAGCCAACAACAGAACATCATCCACATCAAACCAAACCTAAAAATACCATTAGTCATTACTACGCTATCAACTTATCACCTACTAAATTAAACAAAAAGAAAAGATAAATTATCGATGGTGGTGAAATGGACGGAGGTAAAATGGAACGAGTTTCTTTTTTAATTAGCTCGTTTCGAAATTTTCTTATCATACTCCAAAAAAATCTAAAAAGTAAATCTATACTACATCTTTCATCATCGTAATCAGTTTCATATTCAATTTCATCATATCTTAATGTCCGAATTCAAAATTAAAGCAAAAAAACCCACCAACACAACATCTTTACATTCAAAATAAACGTTGAAATACACGAAAATCAACATTTTCCACCGATAGAAATCATTGTATATAAGATCTGAAATCAACAAAACATTTAGGGAAAAAACCCTAGAAAATAAACATTATAAGACTAAACATCAAGAAGAAAATCTAAACTAAAATCAACAATTAAAGTAATCAACTTACCAAAATATAAATAACTGAGCTTGAGTTCGCGAAAGAAATCAAAGAAATCTCAAAATCACCATCATCCAGAGACTCGTTCTAGCAGAACCTGGAAAGAAAAATTGATGAACATGATTGTGCCTAAAATATTGTTTTGATTATATAGTAAGGGTGTTTTGGATATTTTAAAAAACACATAATGAGTCATGCACGTGTAATGGACCTAAGATTAACGATTTTGGTCCAAAAACATGAAAAAGGACTACCGAGTAAAACTAGTTGGATGGATGGACCACCCATTAAACAAGTTTTCCAAATAGGAATAATCAGTTAGTTTGTTGTTACTTGGAAAATAAAGTTATCTGATTTTATTCGCCCACCCGTCCAAAAAAATCTGGCGATGCACTGAAAATTTGAGGTCATAGTCCTGAATAAAATGTTACTTCATTTCTAAGGATTCAAGATTACGGACGTCTAACAGATTTAATGATGAGTACCTCCGTATGGGCAAAAACAACTTCATATAAATATTTTTATGATTTTGCGTAACAATGATTAATCGTTTTTGGTCCAATGTATACGAAAACCAACCAAGGTACATGTTAGAGAAATATTAAAGCAAAACCAGAATTAGGAATTTCTATGAATGCTAAGTAGTCTTGATTGCATGCATTGGGTATGGATGTGATCCCCTACTATTGGGTCGGTTAATATAAGGGTCATTATCCAAAACTAACTGTTTTTTTGGAAGCTGCTGCTATTTATGATTATTTATGATACCTTTTTTTGGTCTTCCGGGTTCACAAAATAACATAAATATTTTGTACAAATAGCCTTTGTTTGAAGGCCTAAAGTATAAAATTTTCCCTTAAGTAAATTTCACAGTCAACAACAGTCATTACACTCATGGGTATTATATTGCTGATGAAATCTGTCAAAAATGGTCAACCTTAGTACAAACGTACCGTCATCTCCCCATGGCGATGTGGGTCGTTCAATGAGGTATTTAAAACTAGACAAATGGATTTGAGGAAGGGTGGGGAACAAAATTTTGGAACTTTGAAGCGTAAGTTCGTTGTTATTGTGGGCCATACCGTGGTTTAGATGCTCTTGAAATATATAAGACTATGCTCACTTGCATAATTATGTATAACATGGTAATCCAAAAAACCCGGCATAATAAGAGTTGGACTAACCATACGATGAAAATTTGAGGCATAAGACTGAACCACGAAGAGGACAACCTACAATGAACTATACGAATATGACTAATTACATTGAGAACAAGAATTTGTAGTTAAGAAAAGATCTAAAAGCGAATCTTTGGGACGAATATAGAAGATCGGGCAGGTGTAATGGAAGTTCTGTTTCTTTTAATTTTTTGAGTTTTTCAGTTTGTTTTAAGTAATTAAGTTTTTTGTTTTATGTAATATTAATTTTTAGTTCAATTTTTAATTTGTCTCAGACTTAGGTTTTTTATTTTATTTAATATAATGTGTTTGCCGTTTTCATTTGACTAAGCGTCAAAGACTCTATCACTAAAAGGTAGTTTATTCAACGACTTTAAATAATCCCCTGTATGTACCCACACATCCCCATTTTAAAATCTCACCTTCTACACCAACTTTTCACAAAAAAATACTACTCCTATTATAATCTCTTGAAATATGGCTCACCGGTGAAGTTATTAAAGAGTGAAACTCCTAAGTTTACTTTCGACAAAGATTTATTTTTTTGTAGAAACTTTATAATATATACTATCAGAAGGAGGATGAAGAACGACGAAAAAATGGTCTAATGAGTGTGAGTTATTGGAAGAACATTCATGAAAACTTTTGCACTGCCACTGGTAATCCAAAAAATTATAATATAGATGTATTGTTATGTTAATATGTAAAACTGGTGTTGAAGTTGTAGCGAGACCTCAAGAGGAATGGGTAAGATGGAAAGGATCGCTGTACGAAACTCATTTTGACATCCTAAAAGAGTTGACCAAATTCAATCTTTTTATGTTCCAAGTTGCTCCACCAAATACATCATGATAAATAAGGTGATCGAGGAGTTCTGAACCCTTTTAATATGTTTTAAGTTTATTTTTATATAAAGTAAAATTCGAGTAATGAAAAAAATATCACTTCATTCAAAATGACAGTTACATTTAAATAAACTAACTAACTATTACAAGTTAACATAACTAACTAACCATTACATCTTAATTAAGTAAATATTGATTAAAGTTTTAATATGTTTTAAATTTTTTTGTATGTAAAGCGAAATTTGAGTAATAAAAAAAATATCACTTCAATCAAAAAGACAGTTACATTTAAGTAAACTAATTAACCATTACAAGTGTACATGACTA
>JAJJMC010019642.1:15941153-16009815 GCA_023531435.1 Papaver californicum
TATATATTAATTAAGTAAATACTAATTTAAATTTCAAAATAAGTAAAATTGATACATTAACTAATCAATAAATTCTAGTTCATCATCTTTATCATCATCAATTGGGTTGTTAGATACAAATTGTTGCAGAAATCGTTATTGGATTTATTGTTTTTCCATCTCCCTTTTTAGCATGTTAACATCCATTTTCCATATATATTTTTGTTGCTTCTTCATTGTTGTAGTTTCCGCATTAAGGATCTTTTACTTTTCTTAGTCACTGACTAATTTGTTATGATATACGACTTATTTTCATCTGTTTATTCACAAATTTTTGGTCGAATCCTCTTTGATTCTTGGTTTTCCGTTGATGATCCAAAAACTCGTCCATTTAAAAACCTCCAGATCTTTTTTTATGGGATAATTTATCGCCAGTCTTACTTTGCGTCTTCCTAATTTATTTATTTTTATTAGCAGCATGACATTTAAATTGGCATTTGGATTTGGTATCAAATATGATAAAGAAAATGGATTTGGTGAAGCGATTTGAGATAGATGTGAATTTGGTGTAGATGAGAAAGAGAGTATGATGATCTTTCAGGTACTTGATGCATATTTGTTGACAAGACATGATTATATTTGGGAAACTCTTCTAAGATATTGTAATAACTTTCGTATTGGAAACTTGTTCAGTTTTTGTGGTGCCAATCCCTACGACACTTTCGTTCCCGCAATTTAGAAAAAAAATTACATTAAAGTCACAAATAAATTAAAAAAATATAATATCTAAAAAATTGGACATGCTGTTTAATTGTTCTTTACCACATCAACATCGGCTTTACCGCTCGTTCGGTTTCGATTGGCTTGCATGACCACAACAACATATAAGGCTAATTGGGAATCGATTATAAGGAAGCGACGTCATAACCTTGCCGAATCACGATAATTGAGGATCATTGTTTCTTCTTCTTATTTATGAAATATGTTTTCCCACATTGTGTTGCATTGTGCTTGTGCACCATTGATATTATCATGCGTAAAAAAAACAACATAATTTGATTTTTGTTCTCTATCATGCCTCCTCATTGTTTTGCATTTGACAATTTGATTTCTCCTCGCATCGCCTCCATATCATCAAAGTATTGGTCCCACTTGCTTGAATTGTTCGATCATCTGAGTTTGTCGTCGTAATTCTGAGTTTCCTGGCACGTAGTCTTGGGTCCCTTCCTTCAGCTATTTTTCTTCTCTTTGCTCCTCGGTCGGTATTTTTGTTGGTCGGGTTGGATAACACCATCCCGGGGTCTTGGTTTTTTTTAAGGGACTACGAATTGACTTCCTCCCTTAGAGCCCGCGAGAGGGACCCCTCTTCTTTGTGCATCAGTTTATCCCTTAATTGGTGACTCTCTTGCGCAAGGTGAACGACCGCATCTACATAAATATTTTGGTTTTTACGCATCTCTTCAAGATCCCCTGCCAGTTAAACTGATTGACTCGACTTACTGTGAGGCGTTCCATCTTCCATACGTTCCACCCCATCTGTACCATCGTTCACGATGTGTATTTGCAGATGGATTGGGTATTGTCGTCGTGTGTGTTGCTTGTGGACCTCACTTGTGTACCTCACACGGTACTCCTGAGCCTGGTAATTGTATCGTTATTCCTTTTGGCGCTATCTTCAAGGGTAAGAAATGGATATATAGTCTTGTCACCGTCGCTGGAATTCCGTAAAGCGGTTGTGGTCCCTCTGATTATGCGAACTTTTCTTTATGGTTCGCGACTTCCGCTGATGTTGCCATCGTCGCGACTGATACTGCCTCTTTGAAAGTCTTTGTTTGTGTTTATACCCTCCTTAAACGGTACACGTGGAAAACTCATCAGTTTGTCCATAATAGTAAAATTTGGGTCATATGAATTCCATATGGTTTATTATAGAAAACAATTATGACTTATTTTAGAATCCTATTCGGTTTACTATATATAAAAACCTACTTCGTTTATATTAAAAGCTCATTCGGTTTATGATAGAAACCCACATGGCTTATTATAGAAGCCTATTTGTTTTATCATAAAAATCCATTTGGATTATTTTGGAATCCCGATTTGGCTTATTATAGAAACACATTTGGATTATTGTAGAAGCACATTCAATTTATTATGGAAACTCACTTGGCTTATTTTGGAAGCCCAGTTCAGCTTATTATTGAAACCCACTTGCCTTAGTATGCAAGCACATTCAGTTTGTTATTGAAACCCATTTGGTTTATTTTGAAAATCCAGTTTAACTTATTATAGAAGTTACTTGGCTTATACGGAAGCTTATTCAATTTATTATAGAAACCCACTTGGCTTATTTGAGAAGCCCAGTTCGGCTTATTTTAAAAGCCCAATGACTTATGTGGAGGCCAATTTAAGATATATACAAATTTTTAAGGGATAAACATGGATATGTCAAGATAGCTACAAATCTTGATGAGATAGACATGGATTTTCCAAGATAGACACAAATATTGAGAAGATAGACATGCATATTCCAGGATATAAACAAATATTAAGTGATAAATACAAATAAAGGTGGTTATTTAGGATAACTACAAATCTAGATGATTATTTGGGATAGCTACAACTAAATTTGGTTTCTGCCTAGAAATAGAGGCTGAAATCCAACTCAAAAGGTATACAATTTCTATTCATTTTCTCCTCTACACATCTGGATAAAGCTCTTTTCTTACTTGAGCGTCAGAGTGTCTTAGGATGAGCCATATTTCAGGAGATTTTTAAAAGAAAAATATTTTTAAACGATGGAGTGATGCTAACGCAGGTGGATTTTGTCAAAGATATGGTCAGAGAGTAAGAAATTGTTTGTCTCATGCGATTGTTTTGTACTACACTAATATCCAAAAATATTACCATGAATATTCCAGTAAAATCGAAGTTTGTTTACGTGAGAAGAAAAGAGTCGAGTTGAACAAAAAGTGAGAACATTGTACTCTATATTTTGAAATATTTTGAAAATTATTGAAATAAGTTTCTGAAAACACTTTTGCAGCATGGATCCTGATTCCATGCCTTCTTTCTCAAAGCGCGTGAAGAATATAATCCGAGTTTTGCACATGTATTTTGAGATGAGAGACTCAAAATACTTAACACGATCTAAATTCTGTGCAATACTATAGAGTAAGACCTGGTTCAGATATGGTCATATCTATGCTTAGATTACCCTCCATTTTTTGAAATATTTTTTTTTCTTCAAATGACAACATAGTGAAAGAGAAGGGAAGAAAACAAGGTTAACAGAAAAGATAAATCTTTTACCGGGACAAACTGTAAGCACATGAGATCACACAATAAATTTAGTGATTACAATCAATGTACGCGATGCATGATGATTATAAAATAAAGATAATGCACTACATGAAACATAAAAGCATAAATATAATTAACACACCGTTTTACGTGGTTCAACTATGCCTACTCCGATGGGGAATTGAGTTGGAGTTTTCACTATTACCATCAAAATGTTATATGAGCTAGGTAAGTCGAATGACTTTCGTTAGAGGGAGAATAAGATTACAAAGGTTTGTTATTCACTGTCTCTCTCACATACCTCTTCTATCTCTCCCTTACCTCTTCTCTCTCTCCCGTTTTTCCAACCCTTTATCCATTGGTGGAGATGGTATTTATAGAGCTAAGTGTGAGTTCTATCTTCACTAGCTGTTTTGCAGTTTTCTTGCACGGAGTTAGAGAGGGTAGTCTCTCCGATGGTCTTACGTTGGCGCGAGTATACCGTCAACTGCGTGTTCACCTTTTCGGCAATCCACTTATTGTATGTCATGTATGCTTCACTATTATTTTGGTGGAGGTAAATCAAGTACTGTGTGCGCACTTCTTCATTGATCCGCTCAGCGTTTTCCATGTATACTATGTTCCTCGCATTTAATGCTGGATAATGATCTTATCCCACGCCAGACATCTATCTCTGTGACAAGTCCAATCCATGTCAGTAAAGATCATCTGTAGCAGTTTATTTTGAATCTGTCTCGAGATGAGATAAAGTAACTATAATTTTAATCTAGTGTATCGCGGGCATATATATTATATAACCCTTCTCCTGATTTATGGTGATTACGTACTCACATGAGAAACACTTAGTATGCAAACGAAGTTCTACGTCGCTCTACTATTTTGTATGTTGTTAAAACTCTTATCTGGACTTTGTATCTCCTCCCTTGCAAATATTTAAACGATAAAATTCGTAATACTTTAGCTGTTGGCCTTTACTGAAGATGTAAGAACCTTAGCAACCATATGGCACAACAATGCTCAATCAACTCAAAGAACAACCAGAAATGTGCCAATGCCAATAACAAATAAAGAATTTAAGTTTTATTGTTTCAAACAAAAAATTTGCAGGAAAGATATAACCATCACTAAAGATGCAGTTATGGTGACTTTGGTTACAAAATTTTAAAGGTGGGATTTATGGGGTCAGAGGATTTGGTAGAATTACAATTCCCTTGATATATTTCATTGTCCAAATTCCTTGGATTCACGTTTCCCTTAGAATTTATAATTCCACCAAATCCCCCATTCGACCCCTTCCTTTCCCCCTCCCCTAAGATTTACTAGAAAAGTTAAGTGTCTCACTAGGTAAATAAAAACTCTTCGACATCGTAATCCATGATATAAATAAAAATAATTTCATAAATTTTTTTATCTTCAAAAAATAAAATAGAAAAACAAATAAATAAATATAATTTTATCTTAAAAAAATGTAAATAAAAATAATTTTATTTATCTTCAAATAAAAAAAGAAAAAAAGGAATTTTATTTATCTTAAGAAAATACATACATTTTATTTATCTTCGAAAAAATAACTTTTTATCATCCTTATTATAAATATATATGTATAAAAATCTAATATAACTCTTAAAGTTTATAATTTATTAAGTTATCAAATACATGTGGAATTCATACGATTTCTAGAATTAATAATTAATTCCATAAAATAATGAATCCCTTCCTAATATAATTTGTACAACCAAGTCGACCATTATATTAAGTTATCAAATACACGTGGGATTCACAGAATTCTTAGAATTAATAATTAATTCCATCAAATGGTGAATCCCTTCCAAATATAATTTGTACAACCAAACCCACCATTAGATTTTTGTACGAGAAGGATTTGGGAAAATGACTCAGAAGTGGAGATTATTACTACTAGTGGAAGAAACATTTTCATTTTCATATTTGGCGTTTTTAGATTTCAAACACACAACAAAATATACTAGCTAATAACGCGTAATTAGTTGCTCGGGTTATTTACAATTAAAATTTCCATTAGTAACACTACCATGTTTTCTTGATTTCAAAAAATTTAAGCAATGTCTTAATAATCAACTTTTAGTAGTTGCATCTTTATCTAGTTTTGTTTTTTGAAATAATCTTTATCTAGTTTTGTTTTTTGAAGTAATGTTGAGAATTTCGACCGGCGCTATGGCAAAATGCATGTCTTCTATATGGCTGGGTCTTTGTAAGTTCCTTTTATCGGTAGTTTTTTTTTTTTTTTTTTTAATCTCATTAGATTTGTATCCGTGTTATGCATCTGGTGGGAGTATATGGTAATTTCTTACTATATCGTCTTTAGATCATTTTGGTACTAAAATGTAGGCCTCGTATTTGGCTTGCACTGTTTAGTCTAGTACGATGCAAGTGGTTTACACTGTTTTCCCATGTCTACTGAGGTAGGGTTTCGTTCCCGTGCCCATTCTTTTATGAATTACGATAACTGTATAATTAGTATCTAATAGTTTAATAATTAATATGAAATATATGTAACTAAAAAAAATTGGTATCTTATTAAATAGCCGATAATTCTAGGTTAACATGAATATAACTAAACTGTGTTAAAAATAAAATAATATTTAGCCCGCTCTACATATCGGATACAATGAGAATTGACCCCCATTTGATAGGATGAGTTTCGTCCAACATCCATTTCAAAAGGAGTCCGAATTAACAACTATAATGTATAGTGGAAACACCAATATCATTTAGTAGATTAACAAAATTTATATAGTTGAATCCTTGAAGTAATACACTCTTTAACCACTGCATAGAGCCAAAAAACTTGTGAAAGTTCAGCTTCGTAGCAAGGAGCAAATAGTTACTATTATTGTATTAATAAATTTAAGAAAGTGTCCAATTTTAATGTAGTTTGGAGTCTTTGGACAAATTATCGCTTCAACTATTTCTAAATTACTTGTAAGTTATACAGTCTTGATTTGAGCTACCATATTAACCATATACCATCAAATAAACTCTTCAAAAAAAAATTAAAAAAAAGAAGCCTGATATAGGGGTTCCAAATTCAATTGAGGGGCTCCTCTAATAAGACGAAATAGGGACATTATGAAGTAAAACTCAAAAACCCCTTATCCATAATATTTTCATAATACCCAAACCACCCCTGATTAGTAATCTTAATTAAATTAATTAGTTAAGATTAAATTAAGCTAATCATGATTAATTAAACATAATATTTTACTTAATCAAATGATTTGAATTTTTTTTTTTTTTAATTTGTGTTTGGTGGGAAGAAAAACTAGATGAAATTTAAGAAAATTTTTGTCGTTTTTTTTTTTGAACCCTAGATTTTGATTCAATAAACCATAGTAGCATTGAGCATACCTCTAACTTATACTCTTGATCTCTTTACGGCTCAAATTTGATGAAATCACGATTTGAAAGATTCAAATTTTGTTGTTCAGAGAAATTTACGGTTGGGTTTCATGTCGAACCCAACCGTAACCATAAGAACACCGAAGAACACCATTTTTGCCCAGATTTACGGTTGGGTTTTCAACAAAACCCAACCGTAAATCAAAGAACAATGATGAACACCATCTTTTTCCCACAGTTACGGTTGGTTTTAAACCAGACCCAACCGTAAGTAGAAGAAAAATAATGAACACCATTTTTTCCCATAGTTACGGTTGGGTTTTCAACCAGACCCAACCGTAAGTAGAAGAAAAATGATGAACACCATTTTTTCCCATAGTTACGGTTGGGTTTTAAAGGAAAAACCAACCGTAACACATCCTTTTGAGAATTGATTTTTTTGGTTAAATTTGAGTTTTAAAAATCAAAATTTTGAAATAATTCAATCATTTTTACTAGACTGAAGGTAAATTGGGTGTTTGAAACAAAGAAAAAACGAAAAATACACAAATTAGATAATCCAAATTTGTGTTATCCAGTAGAATTTACGGTTGGGTTTTGGCTTATAACCCAACCGTAACATATTCTGTTAATTTTTATTGTAATTTCAACACAGAATTACAGTTGGGTTTTGCCTTAAAACCCAACCGTAAAAAAGTTGTAGAGTTTGTACAAATTATATTACGGTTGGGTTTAGTTATCGAACCCAACCGTAAATGATCCTGTTAACTTCTTTTTGATTTTCATTATACTCCAAATTGGGTTTAAAACACACATTTTTAACTTATTCATTCTATTGTAATAGATTTAAAGTAGTACATTAAAGGAAAAAACAAAGGAAACGAAATACAATAGATCATTGGATGATTACACTTAAACACTTAAAGATAATGGCGATAATCAAACACCCGACTTGTTTCCATAATACGATAGCAATCTGTATGCTTGAACTCCTCCCCATATTTGATTCTATACTGCTCCATAGCCAACACATGCTGAAAAAAACAAATCAATTATTAGTTTGAGTTTTTGAAATCTCTTTTTAATTAACGATTTATTAATCGACAAACTTACTCTTTCCACACCGTTCTCGTAGGGATTTGCTTCAAATCTCATTTGCATTTTCAGTTTTAAGTTGTTCATTTGTCTATACAACGTCTCAAACCGTCTCTTGATGGCTCTCCACGTCCTATGATTTACATTCCCCTCTAATGCCGCAAACATTCGAAACACACACTTCCACCATTCTTCAGTATCTTGATCCTCATGCCAATCTTCTTGTGAAACAACGTTGTTATTGTTGTTATAGAAGGCTCTATCGTAAGCATGTTCTACCATTGTATTCCACGCTCGAACAATTGCAACATCTTCATCATTCGTGTATGTATTTACCATTTTTAGTGGTTGAAAGGGTATGGTGAGAATAATGAGAAAGTCTAGAATTATAATGAGAATGAAAGGGATAGATAATAATGAGAAAGTGACAAGGAAAGGTTTCCTTTTATAGGAAAAAGGGAACCAACGGCTAGATTTTTCAAACAAAAAATCCGTTGGAATTGTGTACTTTAAGGAGACAGAAATTCTGAAATTTTGAGAATCCCGTAGAATTTACGGTTGGGTTTTGAGGTAAAACCCAACCGTAATCTAGTTGTGGTGTTTCTACAATTTATTTACGGTTGGGTTTAGTAATCGAACCCAACCGTAAAATTGAGTATTTAGTAGGAATTTTAGTTACGGTTGGGTTGAGTCATCGAACCCAACCGTAACTTCTATTGTTAGTTTTTTAGTATATATTTTATCATATAATTACGGTTGGGTTTTGCCTTGAAACCCAACCGTAAGCTGGTTGTGGTGGTTGTAAAATTTATTTTACGGCTGGTTTAGTAATCAAAACCAAACGTAAAATTGAGTTTTTAGAAAGAAATGTAGTTACGGTTGGGTTGAGTCATCGAACCCAACTGTAACTTCTAGTGTTAGTTTTAGTGTATATTTTATCATATAGTTACGGTTGGGTTTTGCCTTGAAACCCAACCGTAAGCTAGTTGTGGTGTTTGTACAATTTTGTTTACAGTTGGGTTTAGTAATCGAACCCAACCGTAAATATGATTTTTTTAGTATGAATTGTAGTTACGGTTGGGTTGAGTCATGAAAGCCAACCGTAAAAAGGAGTTTTTAAGACAAAATTAATTATGCTTGGGTTTAGTTCATTTTCTTATCAAATACCAGAGTTGTTAAAAACCTTATTTTTATCATTAAAGGAAGAACTAAAGGAAACGAAATGCAGTAGATCATTAGATGATTACACTTAAACACTTAAACACTTAATAATCATAATGACGAAACTCAAGATAGAAACTTTGTTCCAAGATACGATCCGGATTGCAAGAGGATTGATGCAATTTCCATCTAACTTTTTAAGAATTGAGAATGGCAAAATCGTCCGAACCGAGCACATTATTTATGAAAATTATATGTCATCGTTTCCATCTTTTTTTCGTCCATACATAAAGGCCACCGACGATGTTGCCGGTGATGGTAATTGTGGATACCATGTATTCATCGAACAAGTTGTACCATTTAGCGGAGCAGCAGGGTTGGGTATGGACGAAGTAACTTATGTAAGGTATAAGTCAGCGGTTGAACTATGCTCTTACCCGGATTTATACAAGCCAATGATGTGTGCATATAGAGATGAAGAGTCGTTGTTAAACAAGGAGTTCATCGCTCTTGAAAGGCGTTTAATAGGCAACAAGAATTGCACTAGCGAGTATTGGATGAGCATGCCAATATGTGGGTAAATCCTCGCCAACGATTTCAATTGCGTCATACATTATATCTCAAATGGATATTGTTTTACATTTGCACCAACAAGATCAACATTTGTCGAACAATTAGCTAATAGAAGATGTGTGATTGGGCTGGTGCAGAACTGCCATTATGTCGGTCTCAAGTTGAAAGAAGGAAGTCCATTACCCCCGTTACAGGATGGATACGACGGTGATATCGCCAAGTCTTGGTGTCACCGGTTCAAGCAAAATTTCGAACTCTGGAAGGCATTAAAACCCTCCCCGACCTTTCAATTCATATCATTTGTTTCTGACTCGGAGTCGGAATGATAATATAGTAAACCTGGAAGGAATTTAATATTGGTAGTAACAATATCATATGTATGTTGGAGGAATCATAATATTAATATAGTTTTTTGGAAATGAAAAATTTGGAATATCATATGTGTCACTACAGAATTCACCCAGGTTTACGGTTGGGTTTTCACTGAAAACCCAACCGTAAACCAGTCACTATACAATTATGATAATTTTACGGTTGGGTTTTGAGTGCAAACCCAACCGTAAACCTTCCAGGGTTTTTTCCCCCAGTTTTACGGTTGGGTTATGACTCCAAAACCAACCGTAAACCTGGGTGAATTTTAATCTGGAAGGTTTACGGTTGGGTTTGCATTCAAAACCCAACCGTAATATTTTTGTTAACCTTTTTTTGGAATTTCAATTCACTCAAAATTGGGTTCAAAACACAAAATTTATGTAAACATCAAATTTTTGACCACATTACAACCCATGAAATCATTAAAGTAACCTGGGATACAATTGAAATTACCACTAACAAACCCAAATGGCATTACAAAAGAACTAATAAATAGGTTTACGAGTGAGCAAAAAGTCCTTTAGGATGTGATAATGAGGTAGGTATAAAAAGGGACATATTTTCCATCTCCTCCATTCCTGAAGAGATCTCTGTAACACCTCATCTTCGGTTTCACCCCTAAGTCGTAGTTGACCAATAATACGAACTAATGCCATAAATTCTTCTACGTATCGGTGTATAGTGCTATATCGACAAATCAACTTGACGTGATCACGGTTATAAGGGTTGCCGGTTTCAGAACAAAAGTTTCATGGATTGTTTGCCAATAACTCGGACTCGTTATACCACTTTGCCTTCTTTCTTCTCCTCTTTTTGGAAAACATAAGACATAGTTGCGGCAAATACATAAATCTTCATCCAAAGAAAAATCTGGATTTTTAATCCCAGGTTGACCCATATTCCACTATGTTAGAGTACTAGTTTTGTTGGAGATGATTGTTGTAACATAAAGGTTTAATTTTTAAAAAAATGGATGGGTTGGATATGTACTCAACTATTTCACTTATAAACCAGAAGTGTAACAGCTATATTTTGAAAAATGGGTCGTACAAGGTTTCAACGGCTCTATTTGAAAACCCAAAAAAACTTCAAAAACGACCCAAAACTTTCCTCAAATGGAATTTACGGTTGGGTATTGACTCAAAACCCAACCGTAATATCCTTGGGAATTGATGTGTTGAGGTCATACATTTACGGTTGGGTTTTGGCTGAAAACCCAATCGTAAACCATCCTTTGTACCTTTGAGTTTTAAGGTCAAATTTGGGTTTCAAAATCAAAAATTTGAACTTATTCAATCATTTTAACTATATTTAAGGTAAATTAGGTCATTCAAACAAAGAAAAAACGAAAAACACACAAATTAGAGAATCCAATTTTAAGTTATCAAGTAGAATTTACGGTTGGGTTTTGGCTGAAAACCCAACCGTAAAACTATTGTTTTAAAATGACTTGTACTTACGGTTGGGTTTTGGCAACAGACCCAACCGTAAAACTGTCACATTTTCAGGCTACTGTTTACGGTTGGGTATTCAGACAAAACCCAACCGTAAACCTTCAACAATTTTCATTTTCTCATATGTTTACGGTTAGGTTTTGGCTGAAAACCCAACCGGAAACCATCCTTTGTAGCTTTGAATTTTAAGGTCAAATTTGGGTTTCAAAATCAAAAATTTGAACTTATTCAATCATTTTAACTAGATTGAAGGTAAATTGGGTCATTCAAACAAAGAAAAAACGAAAAACACACAAATTAGAGAATCAAATTTAAAGTTATCCAGTAGAATTTACGGTTGGGTTTTGGCTGAAAACCCAACCGTAAAACTGTAGTATAAAAATGTGACAGATTTACGGTTGGGTTTTGGACAAAACCCAACCGTAAACCTGTCACATTTTTCATTTTGCCAGTTTTACGGTTGGGTTTTGCATGGAAACCCAACCGTAACACTAATGTGTCTGGGTATTTTTACCTGGATTTCCCAATGCATGGTTTCCAACTTCAAATAACTGGAAAATAATTTTTAAGTTTAATTTTTATAATTCACGTGCAAGTTAAATTCAAACTTCAAATCCAACTTCACATTAAAGGTACAAGTAATTCACTCACACAAAAGAAAACCATAGACATAGAGTAAGGGAGAAGGAGGAGGGGTAGATCGATGACTTTGACGAGCTCTGTTTTGCTCATAACATTACGATGAGCAGCACCGCCACGAGTACGAGCTCCAGCACGACCGCCTCGAGTACGAGCACCACGTTGTGCATCCTCGCTTCATCATGTGTCTCTTCATCCGATGCTTGCGGCTCTCTTCTAGTAGTACTCGCATCTGTAGTCGCGCCTCTTGTAGCGGGTCTACTCCTCTTTAAAGTCCGCTGCACATCCTCAACTTCATGATGAAGCTCCCTAATCAAAGCTTGGAGTTGGTCAGGCGTCCTCACATCAATTGTGCTTAGGCATGGATTAATAGAGTCCGCCAATGCAACGTCTTTCTTTTTCTATTCACATATAAAAATAAAAGTAGGATGAGTGTTTAGTAATAAATCTTAAAAACATTAATAACAAAAATAATGTACGTACCAAATTGAAATATGCCTTCTTCCAGAAACCATCTTCTGTGTTGATTGCCAGAGTCTTAGGATCATTGTTGATGATAGTTGGATGACCAAAATGGCGATACCAATCCAAGTAATCTTCTGCAGCCTCTTTTGTGCCCGGAGAGGGAGTTAACTCTGTTCTTTCGACTTGGTATTTCGGATCATTGCGTTTATTCCAAACCGCGACCGAAGGCGTTGGCTCATAGTTTAGCACGATGTTTGGCCCTTCGATCATCGACCCATTCACACACAATTTAAACATTTCGCGTGTCACCGTTGTTTGGACGTATCCATATTGGCGGAGAGTTCGGTGGGGGTTGGACATCACGTACCCAAACGGATGGTACAAAGGGCCGTTGTAGCCTGCCACGTCCGACAATACACGTAAATTCTCAAGATGTCCATCACCCTCTATGCTAATCTTCACATAAGGATCGAAAATAACATCTTCAACCGTGAAAGCATCAATTTCTGTTCTCATCTTTGCTATGAGCACTTCTTTATGTTTTGCCTGGGTCCTGGTGAAGACGAATTTCTTTCCCGTAGGTCCAGTAACATCACCGCTCGTTTAAGGAGCCAGTATGGGAAAGTGATCATATACCCATGCCTATGAAGATAATAAATATTAATATAAGAAAATGAGAAAAAAATAAATTAAAGTTAAACATTGAAATTTAAACAATAAATTACCTGAAGCAGACCGGTATTACCGGCAATCTCAGTTCCCCTAACCCTCGAAGCTTTTCGAAGGTTAGCAAGTAGGTAAGCCAGGGTGGCAGTTCCCCATGAGTACTGATGCGTCATCCCGAGATCACCCTGAAACCACTGAAGATAGTGAACGTTGACCCTGTTGCCCGAGTTGTCACCAAAGAAGATGGTGCCGAGCATATATAGCAGATAAGCTCTGGCTGTTCGAATAGCTCTGGTGTCATCTATGACGAACCCAGCCATTTCCAACTTTGCGGTCCCTCCAAACTTCTCCCTTAGTGAACGCAACAAAATTTTCTTGCTCATAGCTTGACCTTTCTTCGTTGGCATCCCCGGTTTATCTCCACTGACCAATTTAAACTCAGAATCGGCTTCGGTCTTCTCCCATCCAAGTGTATCTTTAACAAGTGCATAAACATCACTCCATAACATGTTGTTGTCAAAACCCTCAAACACTGATTTACCATCCACCTCCAGGCCAAGAATTGATTGGACATCATCCGGCGTTATAGTCATCTCGCCGAATGGGAGATGAAACGTATCGGTTTCAGGACAATAACGTTCCCTGAAGGCTGCGCAGACGACACTGTCATACTCCCACATCGAATTGGTAATTCCGGGAGCTAACCCGGTACCATTTACGAGAATTTGTACGGCCGTACATTCATCAGTTAAGGGCCAATGTTGAGCCCTTTGACGAACCAATTTCTTGATCGCCTGTGTATGATCCTACAAAGAATAAAAACAAATTTGTTTTACTTACAAAAGTTAACAAGCCAAAATTTAACAGAATAAGAGAAGTGATTAGAATAATACATTGGTCGCAGCAACTTTGGCAGCCCATGAATGGGGATAACCAAATAATATTGCAGATTTGTCTGGGGCCTCACCCCATAGTCCTCCATTCCTCCTCTTAGGCCACAATTGAGGTTCGGCCTTTTCTTTGAGAATTTCTTTGGCAACCCTTTCTTTGCCTTTTCTTTTCGAATTTCTTTACCTTTGCCTTGAGGGACATGTTGTTCTCTGTCCCGCTCTTCTTCCTCGTGTTGTTGCTCTTGTGGTGGTTCTCTAATCATAAGAGAACCTCTAGGTGTTGGTAGATCACCCAACCCTTGGAACATATTATATTCCTCTTCTGCAATTTGAGGAACACTACCAGCACCTACCTCAAAAGAGGGATTATGGGTCTTACTCACGCCTCTCTTCTGAACCCCTAAATGCTTTTCGTGGCGAGAGGTTGGAGTGTGAGAAATTGGTGTTAAATTGTAACCCCTCTTATTCTTCCTACAACACACAAGCAATACAAGTTACATAATTTCCAAGCAATTCAACTTCAACTAAAAAAAAAATTCACTACACAGGATTATTTACGGTTGGGTTTTTCTCAAAAGCCAACAGTAAACTTTAGTAGAAAATTTTGTCCCATATTTTACGGTTAGGTTGTAACACAAACCCAACCGTAACTCACATGTAGCTGATGTGCACATCATTTTTACGGTTGAGTTTTTCTTAAAACCCAACCGTAATACAAAAACAAAAATTTTATGTACGCTATTGTTACGGTTGGGTTTTTCTCAAAAGCCAACCGTAAAGTTTTAGTACAAAATGTTGTCCATATGTTACGGTTAGGTTTTAACAAAAACCCAACCGTAATTCACATGTAGCCTGATGTGCACATTATTTTTACGGTTGAGTTTTTCTTAAAACCCAACCGTAATACTCTAACCAAATTTTTATGGACGCTATTGTTACGGTTGGGTTTTTCTCAAAACCCAACCGTAAATTGTTACGGTTGGGTTTTTCTCAAAACCCAACCGTAAATTGTTTTTAAAAAATAACGCAAATTGTTTACGGTTGGGTTATCTTTTGAAACCCAACCGTAATATCCTGAACTATTCATCTTCTTCCCTTTGATTTACGTTTGGGTATTGAAAATAACCCAACCGTAATACTCAAGAACATGAAATATTACGGTTGGGTTTTCACACGGACCCAACCGTAATATCAACTGTGTCCAACATTTTTTTCCCAAAAACACAATCAAACATGCAAATAAATCAATTACAAGTTCTAAGAATACATGAGTTTTCTACAATACCTTAGATACACCATTGTTGGACTTTTCGGTGATTGATTTTGCTTTTCACTATCGATTTCTTCTTGAAAATCTCTTGATTAGGTTGAAAGGAGCAGGGTTGATTGCCATCACTACTACCTTTAACGCCTTTAGTATGCTTCTTCATCTCGAATTGTTGAGTTTAATCGACGATGAATTTTGCGAATCGGCGATGAATTGAGATGGATTACGGTTGTGTTTTTCTTTGATTTAGTTTTTAAAAGTTATGAATAATGTTAAAAGAGTTTAGGTTTTAATTGGTATAAGGATAAAATCGACATTTAACAAAACCTCTAGGACATCCCTTATCGTAAAATTGGATCACTTCGCCTTAACTGGGAGACCCTTAATTGAATTTGGAGCCCCTATATCAGGCTTCAAAAAAAAGCATACCTCTATTATTCGTTATTGGTTATTTCCTGCAACTCTGCAAGAAATCATCCAACTAGCGATAGAAATCCAACAAACTCTTAAAAAAAAATAAAAACTTATAAAAGGCAAGGGTCATGTCATTTCTCATTTCATTCCAGTTTTCTGTGGAATGGAGAAACTCGACATCACAGGACCACACTACAGGATCACTACCTCTAGCTAGCCCAATATTTCATGGCATCTATATAATAGCCAATTAGTCTCTACTCTTTTTTATTGGTAAAAAACAAATATAAATGTTGTTGTTGTACCATGTAGACTATTTAGAGGCTTGTTAATGGGCAAAGAATACTCAATTACATTAAGTGTGAGCTTCCCATCTTTAATTCTATTTCCAACTCAACCCGGAATGCAACTCGAATAAACACCATTCGTATACATGTACATTTAGGAAAAGGAAACAAAAAATTACATACAAAAATCCAAAACTATTAGTATAAATAAAATCATTAATTAAATCCCTACCCCATCACGAGGTAAATCCAATAAAAAACAATATTACTGTTTAGTACCAAAAAAAAGAGAAAAAAAACTAATACTACGTGGGAAAGCAGTTCACTAATTTTCTCAACTCCAACAATTCACTAATTTCTCAAATCCAAAAATACAAAGTGGTGTTTCCGGTGCTTATATATTCCATGCACCAATCCATCTCTGAACCAAATTTATGAAGGGAGTCCCTAACAACCTAAGTTCATTTAGTATTTCTAAAACACAAATTAGGACGTTTTGCACAAATAAGAATAATATGGAGGCAGTAAATGAGCATAATGTACATGTAAGAGTAGATAAAATTTCAACCTACTGATTGACCTATAAAAATATTGATGTAACTAACTTATCTTCTTGATTTTATGTTATTTTAAATTTTTTATTTTGAAGTCTTTTATGACATCCCTTCCAAGCAGGGTATCAGGGTATGTAATCAATTTACTTTTGTTGTCGACCATTGTTATCTTCTCTTTGAACATGAATGCCGACTCACCAACTGTATTCGATTATCAATGCATACATATTCTGTCAATAAATCATTAATTACACAATAATTTTTAACAGAACGCGTAAAAACTACTCCAAAACCGTTGCTGATGTGGCGCCTACGTGTTAATTACAAAAACAAAAAAAGAAGAGAAAACGCGTCTGATTTTTTCTAAATGGTTCTAAAAAGTTATCTGTTATTTTAAAGCCGTTGATTTATTTGGATACTTTTCGTCCATCGGATTTGGACGTAGTTAATATCTCTTTTCTATCTTCGATTTAGATCTAAAATCTCTTGTCCATCTTTGGTTTAGCTCCGGCTAACAAGAAGACTCGCCACCTTAATCACTGTAAAAATGAAAGAATGTGTGATTTACTTTCACAGCTATCATATCTCAGACGATGTAGAGTGAGAGTAAGAGGTAAATCTTGTAAATCATGGTTTAATCATTCTAATTACTGTTTAAATTTTGATATTAATAGATTAACAATCTCTATATTTAGAGAATCCTCAATAGTTATTTGTTATTAAATCGACATTTTTTGCTCTAATTACTTTAAATGTACTAGTGAATCTATATAGATGCTTAGATAATTATTCAAAAATTTATTATTCCAGCTTTTCATATGCAGGATGGATGATAATATGGAGTCTAGTGAGAGTGGTATTCGGTTGAATCAGAGTTTTAACAAAGGTGGGAGAGATGATAGCCCAGATTTTAAATGTTAAAGATGATATAGACGACATAAGGGCAACCACAATCGTCGATCAAATCATCGACTATCGATAGTTTTTGACCGATGATCGTCAAAAACCATCCACAGTCGTCGATTATATTTAGTATATAATCGACGTTTTTTACTATTTCAGATGATAAGTAATCGAACGATCGTCGACGAAAAATATAGTCGGGCGAGACTCTAACACCCCGCCTGAATAAAAGCGAGATTCTAAGATACCGCTTATTTTTACGGTCGAAGGGTTGCTATTTCGCCAGTACAAGCGAGGTTCTGGGATTCCGTCCAGACAAACAGTTATCTAAAGCCTCGCCTGATCATAAGCGAAATCTTAAAGCCCCGCCCAGAAAAAATAAAATGGGGCGAGATGACGTAAGACCAATGACAGGCGAAAGCTTATGAGCTCGTTGGTTTGTGGGCGAGATCCCAGGACCTCGTCTGGGATTTTTTTTGCGGGCGAAAGGCAAAGCTATCGCTTGTGGTAGGTGAAATGGTAAGGTATCGTCCGTGAATTCAAGCGGGCTATTAGGCTCTCGCTTCTCTCCAAACGCATTCATAGACCTTCGTTTGACTATCCACCGCTGTGGGAAACCTGATCAAAGACCAAATTTTTTGCTCTTTGATCTTTTAGTCTGGTCGACCCATTGTGGTTGCCCTAACAGTACCAAAGATGATATTTGTTCCATATTAGGTTGTAGTATGATTTCGTATACCGATGTTGTTTTTAGTTGGTTGAGGTAACAAACCCGTATTGAAAGAAGTCTGGACTTATTAGTGGGTTTGAAATGAAATCTGACTCATTAATATGGGTCATACTGTTTCTGTGAATTAATCTACAAAAAGTAATGTGATAACATTGTTCTATGAAATCTATCTTTTCAGTACTTTGTTCAACTCAGGGTACCTCAAATATTTCCTTCTGAACTAGTTAATGTGATGCCACCATACGGACAGTCCTCAACTACGTTGCAGACCATATGCCGCGACCCAAATTCCATTGTAGACCTCTTCCAGTGAGTAGTGTCAAAGTCCACTGCAGACATCTACGTATGGGCATTCGCGGCATCCTCTGCGGACCACTTCATACGGGATTACGGGTAGCTTGCAAATTCCTATGCAGACCTCATATGCAGTCACAATTTATATTGCACCCTGCGGCCTACTTCATATGGAAGCTATTAAACCCTTCGGGGAGCACTTCATATGGGCAGTTGGAAATTCTGTCGCAGTACGATATATGGGGAGGATTTCTCAAGAGATTTTAAGCCGATGCAGTTCATGCAAAGAGTTACAGATCAAGTAGCTGCATAAATTTTTTCAATGTCATTTTGGGTTTAATATGGGTCATTAGAACATGTAGAACTGCTTAATTGTTGAGCGACTTGAGCCTGTAACTATTTTGAATTTTATTGTGATAAATTGATCAGGAACACAACAATATTGTGATAACATTACTCAATTTTTATGAAAATTTTAGTGTGGTTGTTTATACTTTATAGTTTGTCAAGTCTTCTAACAGTTTTAAGTCTCGGCATTATTTACTGTCACATATAATAACTGCATTCTTTTTACTCAACTGTGTATATCATAGTAATAATAGTTGAAAATGCAGATGTATACAAATGAATTGCATGAGGAGTTTAAGTTTTCAACAAATTCCCAAGGTACACATTATTATTAATTAACCAGCATATGCAACTTTTAGTCTTTTATACAAGAGATCTTAAATATTGTCACCAGGATAGTTACAGACTCTTCTAACACAATTACCAGACTAAACACATACTGATGCAGCCAAAAACAACAATCTTAGAAAATACTCATGTATTGCATATTTCTATGTGGTCTGTGGTATCTTACATACATTAAATTTAGAACCACCTGAATTCTCTTAAATAGAGGAACACAGACATTATGTACCGGACGACATTCCACTTCAAATTGATTGTGAGTTTAATTTTGAGTTTCTTGCACTGCAGAGCAATTACATGATGTAAATTCTGAGTGTTTGCATGGCGGCAAAGCATCATTGATCAATTTCTTCAGCAAGGATTTCTGTTTTACAGGCAAATATCAACAAATAAGGTGTAAACCGTAACCACTTGAAATGTGCCAACCTTCAAATTTTCTAGTTCGTATTGCCTGTTTCATTGAACCACTCTAGTTTTCTTCCACGATCAGATAAGGAAAACATATTACAAAGATATAATTATGCTCGGATCATTTAACGGCCTGATAATCATAATAGAAATTTTAGCTGAGAAAAAATAAGAAAGTTTCTGTTTGGTAGACCAATAGAGATTACCATCAAATAAAAATTATTATTTAATTTACTGTAACTTTAATTATCAACCACTATTAAGAATTTAATTCTAATGTACATAACCACTAACTAGTACATATATGTAGCAACTAAACAAGATTTTTCCACTTAGGTCCTTAACCCAAATCACATATATAAATTTAAGCCCTAGATTTTTAATTACTAAACATTACCCAAGGCTAATCGAATCCACTTATTTTTCTAAAACTGTCGCAACAAAATAAGTTTAACTAAATCTAATAGCATCATGCCTACATAAAGAACAATAGATATAAGCAAAAGCAAAAAGATTATTATTCAAAGATATAAATATATCATAACTTAAAAGAACAAATTTTTTTTTTTTTTAAGAAACCTATTTTTAAACTAAGCAAATTTATCATGATTACATACTTGAAAACTCATCATGTTACTGGTTCTTCATCAGAAACACCATTTTTTTATCTAAAATTTATCCATAAGTACCATGATTTCCGATTATAGATTCCAAACTTCAGTGATGAAATACAAAAATATAGAGATAAGATGACCAAATATACCATTAGAAAAGGAAGAATAAAATGTCCTAAATTTACGTATAGATCAAAGAAATCAAACTGAGATGCAGAGCTTCACTCGTTATCTCAGATAAACCATGAGAGAGAAAGTGAAAGAGTCAAAAGAAATGATTAGGGTATTTCTAAACTTGTGTATAAATCAACGAACAAAAATTGTCAAAATATTTAAGATTTAAATCAATGGTTTTAAAACAATATACAACTTTTCGGAACCATTCATAAAAAGTCAGACGTGTTTTCTCCTTTTTTGATTGACACGTAAGCGCCACATCAAAAACGGTTTTTGAGTAATTTTTCAAACGGTCTGTTAAGAATTATTGTTAATTGCATCAATTGTAGTAGCAAAAAATCCCACTACCAAGATTATATGGATCTGAATATTTTGATATGGATGCAATGTAATCAGTAAAGGAGTAAAGTGCATAAGTAAAATGCGAAACATAAAGACACACAAGGTTTTTACGTGGTTCGGTTGTTAATGAAACCTACATCCACGGGTTTTGCAATATTATTGAATAAAGTACAAGCTTTGATCTGCTTACAAATTCGAACTATTTTATCTCTCAAATGATCTTACAAAAGGGGTTTATCTTACGAATATATCACTTATCTTCTGGGTATTTCTCTCTCTCAATTTTCAACCTTACTTGAATATGAATAAGTGTTCTCCTTTTATATCCCAAGCCTTGTCTTGGATGACCCAATTGTCGAGTAGCAAATATTCTCCGAGCTCGGATAGCTTATCCGAGCATCTCTCTCAACCGCCCACCTCATCATATCCTCTCTTGATACGTTATCTATCTAATTGGTCTTCCACTAGTTTGACTAGTCTGACTCGCATTTAACGCATTTAACGCTCTCTTCCATCTTTGTCGTTCTTCATCTCTTTTCTCTATACGTGTCTTCATCTGTTTTACTTGGTATATATCTCGATTACAGCAAGCACATGCGTAAGATGCATGCTTCTCCAACCTTATCTTTTTATCTTGCTCATCCTTTGTATGTCCTCCACGTGTACCCTAGATTTTCTCCCCTCACAGTTTGCCTCTTTTCTTCCCATCGGACAAGGTTAAGATAGGAAAAAAATTCTCCATTGTCAGAAAAAGTAGTCACATCCCCTCTTTTGCGCACATCCTATTAGGCATTGATTATCCCCCGCTTTGTCCATCGATTACTTCCCTCAACTGTTACTTCTCTCTGTTATTTTCTTTGCTGTTGCTATTTGGTTCTTTGTTACATTCTCTTCATTTACTCCTTTATTCCCTCATCATTATGTCTGTCAAACCTACTAAAAAATAGTAAGTTGATTTTTCTTCTCTTTGTTGTTCTTGACAACTTTCCTTCAAACTGTTGCATCCTCTTCAAACCCTTATTTTGATGAAGTTTTTCATTCCCAGTTTTTTTTTTTTCGAACTGATGCTCTGATGCAAAACCTTCCTTTTGAATTTCTAGTATCTTGGTGGTGATTCTGACAAGTTTTTTGTGATTTTTTTTCCAGCCTTAATCGCTCTGATGTTAAAAAGGTGGTTTCTTCTACATCTACTCCTCCTGTTGTTGAAGTTACGGTGATCCGAAATCTCCCTCAAACCCCCAAAGATATCATCGATGATTTTAATCTTGGAAAGTTTCCGGTCTCGTTCCCCTCTGGCATCGATGGAGCTTTGGATGATAACTGGGTAAAGAATCGCACTTGGTCTGCTGATTCTATCATAGTCAGTTATGGTCATCTTGAGGATGGTCTTCAGATTCCTTTCTACTATCCCGAAGATCCTTTCTTCTACGAGGCCTTAGATCTTTCTCTTCCCCATCGAGGAGTGATGCAGTACTCAGGAAATTTTTATCGTATATGGAAAGAGTTCAGAGAAAGGTCCGTTGGAGAGACTACTGATCCGAGATCGAAGCCGTTCAACCAGGAAGATTACACTGTGGAGAATTTCCTTGGGAATATAGGAGTGCACCTTTGAATCGTCGACGTACCCCTCCTCATTGGGAAATTAGGATTAGCCGAGTTCAATCTCTCGCTGAGGGCGTTAAGAAACTGTTAACCGATCTCGACCCCAAAAATCGAAAAACTCTTGGCTCTGTAAGACTAGAGATGAAGGATGGTTTAAAATTCCCATTATGATTAAAGGCCCATGGGTCTTTGGTTACAACGACGATGGTCCATACAAGGAGGGTTTTCTTTCAGAACATTCTCATATTCCCGCCTATGCTCCATGGAAATTTGTTTTGGATGACCAACTTGATAGTCTTCCTTCAAAGGTAGTTTTTATTTCTTATATATTTTTTTTACTGCCTCAGCGACATTCTGATTTTGTGTTTGTTCTTCTCTAGGTTCCTCGAGCCTTGGTTGGTGTGCACGATGAGGACGGAGAGCATGATGATGATGATTATGATGATGATGATGATGTTCGTGGTAAACGCAAAGCTGATGATGCTATGAAGGTAAAGAACATTGAATCTGTCTGTTTCCTAAGTATATATACTTGCCTCTGTTCTTTAACTGAGCAACGAAGAAACTTTGTGCAGGGTGATGGTAAAAAATTGAGAAAAAATGTTGCTGGAAAGGGTGTTAGTGGTGCTGGTAGTAGTAAAACTAGTGGTGCTAGTGATAAAGTTGGTGGTTCAAGTAGTAGGGCTGATAAGGTTGTGGATCTGGATAATGAGTCTGACTCGGAGAGGCCTCAGGTGAATCTGGACGAGTTCGACAGGGAACTTCTGGAGCTCGATCTCGGAAGTGCAAAGATGAACGAGCCATCGAATTCAAATGCTGATTGCAAGCATTAATAATTCTCTGCCTCAGCAAAATATGAGAGAGCCTGTCCAATAGATGGTGACTATGCGTCCTCAACGTGTGTCCTGGACGCAATTGAACCTTGGCGGTTCCTCTGATGCCTTGATCTTGCTTCTGAGTTCTTCCAGTGATGCTTCTGGCTTGGTTCCTTTGAACGTGGCTACCTTTCTTGCCGCTTTGTCCTCAACTTCTACGACCAGTATGGACCGAGCTACTCTGGACTCGCTTGCAAGTTCCTTAGATGTGGCTCATCACGTCTCGCTTTTTAATATGGTGAGTACGATCCTTATTACTGTGATTTGCTTTTTTAAAAAATTTGTTGTGAAGTCCGAATTCGATATTGATTGCTGATTGTTGATGTAGACTTCGAATCATAACTTGGTGTTGATGCATTCATTGGGTTTGGAGAAGAAAAAGTTGAAGCCGCTGAGAAGCGAGCCCAAGAGGATACCAAGGCTGCTGAAGGTATTGTTTTCTTACCTCGTATTCTTAGTTTACTTACCTTGGTTTGAGTTTGAATATTATTTCTTCGATGGGTAGTTTCGACGTCGAGATCCAATCTTGAAGTTAAATTGCGCGATGCCGAGAAATATGGAAAGGAACAACGACAATCTTTCCGAACTCTCAACTTTAAGTATGAAGAGTTAGCGTTTCAATCTCGTAATGATGCTGAACGAGTGAAGGCTCAAGATGAAATGCTACTGGTGGTGCAAGACAAAATCAAATCACTTCGTGAACAACGTGACGTTTTCCGGGAGGATTCTTCTTGGTTTAACAAGAAGATAAAAGTCTTAACAGAAGAACTTCAGTCTGTCTCTTATGATCGAGATCGGCTAGTGAATTCCAAGAATACTTTGCTACAAAATCATAGGCTTGACATGCGAGATGCTCGGAAAAAATATGACAAGTTAGCAGTTTCAGGAGCAGGGTCTTGTGTTGAAAAAGTGCAAAGGTCCCGAGAGTGCTGAGAGCATAGAAATTTGTACTAAACTTGACCATGATCGTATTGAAGCCAAGAGAAATTTGGATCTTGTGTTAGAAGGTAGCTTGCTTAGGAAATTTGTTTGTCTAGTTGCCTATAATTGGATTGTAATCCTTTTCCTTATGATTCTGCAGAGTCTCGAGTTGAAGCTGAGCGACTTCGTGAAGATCAGGAGAAACATCAACGAGAAAAGAAAGCCTTATAGAAGAGAGCAAATCGATACAACTCTGAGCATGATGAAAGTGACCGCCTTCTTCAAAGTTTGAAGAAAAATCTCAGGACTCGTTGAACGATCTCACCAAAAAGTATCAAGCTCAGGTGGATCAACTTGTATCTTTTTTTGCCTCTGCTAAAGCTTCTTCGTCTGCCACTATTCTTTCGAGTTCGATTAAGGGATCGGGACCGACTATTCAACCTGTGCCAACGCAGGTTGAGGGGTCCCAAAATGGAGATGCATGTGGTGAGTCCCAAGGTTGAGATGATCGGCGTGAGTCCCAAGCCGAGGGTCACAATGAGTCCCAACCTGCTCAGTCTTATCTTGGCTTCGCTTGACGATGGTGATGATGTTGGCGTCCTTGTTCTAACTGTTACTTGTTGTTTTTTTCTCTGTTTATTCTTGGAATATTGTTGCACTTTCTTTCTTCTCTTTTTTGTGGTCGAAAGGGTGGACCTGATGATATATTTCAGTCTTGGCTCCGTGCTTTATTTTGAATAGATGAATCTCTTTGTTCTTGTGAAATCTTTCTGAATTTATTTTGTTTTTGTGATGCTTTGTTTTCTGCAAAGGCCATTGCATGGTTAAAATAATGCGAGATCGTACTCCGCTTTGTAATTGCTTGTGTAGGTACTCGGTGTTGCTGAGACCCTCAGATATCAACCAGATGGTGGTGCCCTCTTCTCTAGGACGTATCTGGAATGTTACAGAGACTTCTCCTAACAAGTATGTCTTGTCCCCCCTTTATCGTCCCCACAATGCAGGGGCTGCCCATATTGCTTAGTAACATAGTCATCCTAACAGGGTATCTTGTGGGGGACGGTACCTCAGCACGAAACGGTGTCAGGGGCCATCTGATGTCACCGAGTGGACGATACCTCCTTATTTGGAGGGCATCGTCTAACCATGTGGGGTTGGACGGACTTGGGTGGGTTCTTGAGAGGAGTTTACCCCCTCAGGCGTCTACTTTATCAACAGATGTATTAGAGCCTTACCATCCAGCATTGCGTTAGGATAAGCTCCCTTGTGGAAAGTATGGCAGTTAGGTCCCCTTCGCCTTGCTCGTTGTTAGCCGAGAACGAAATATAGTATGACCATAGGCAGGTTGTAACGTAGGTGTAATAACCGAGAGTGACATAACTAGATAAGTGGGAATAATATCCCTGAATGGTGTAACCAGAGTCGTACCTTTGTTTGTGCTTGATTGCACTTGTCAATGTATCTCGTGAGTTTATGGGAAATATCGCTTGAGGGATTGGATATTCCAAGGATGTTTCCATACTTTTCCATGTCCATTTCGCAGAATATAAGAACCTTTTCCAATGCATTGATGAATGAAGTAAGGTCCAACAAAAGTTGGTCCCAGTTCGCCTGAATACTCATAAAGTTGTATTTGTCACAGAACTAACTCTTCGGGTTGGAATTCTCGAGGTCGGACCCGTTTATTATATTCTCTTCCCAATCTCCGATGGAATTTTCCAAGGCTTGGAATGCGATCTCTCTGTTCTCTTCTAAGTCATCCAACTTTGCTTGGATCAAATCCGATGTGAGATTATTCTCTCATGCCTCAGTCTTCGTGGTTGGGATCATGACTTCTGCTGGTATTACTGCCTCAGTTTCATATGTTAAGAGAATGGGTGACATACCAGTTGCCTCTTTTCTTGTTGTTCGATAAGCCCAAAGTACATTGTGAAGCTGCTCGCACCATCCTTGCTTGTACCCATCAAATTTTTTCTTGAGATTGTCGGTAATAGTTTTGTTTGTAGCTTCAGCTTGTCCATTACTTGCAGGGTAAATTGGTGTTTATTTATTTTTCCGTATCTTGAAAGCATTGAACAGGAGATCAATGTTTTCTCCATAAAATTGTGCACCATTAGCAGACACTATCGCTGCTGGGATGCCAAATCTGCATACGATGTTCTCGAAGATGAACTTGAATAGATCATTGTCTCGAATGTTTTTCAAAGCCTTTGCCTCTACCCACTTCGTGAAGTAATTTGTTGCTACTATCAAATATTTTCTTTCTTTCGTTCCTTGCTGCAGGGGTCCAACGATGTTGATTCCCCATTTATCAAATGGCCACGGACTAAGGACTGAATGCAACTCATTAGATGAAGATTTGTTTTTCTTTACGAATCGTTGACATTCCTCATATCACCGAGCTAGGTGTTTGGCGTCCATATGCATGTAGGGCCAGAAATATCCTTGAGATTTTGCCTTTTGTGCTAGTGACCTGGAAGCGCCATGGTTTCATGCATCTCCATAATGTATCGTATCAAGAATTTCTAATCCTTCTTTACGAGAGAGATATCGCAACAGAGGTCCGAGAAAAGATCTTCAATATAGTATTCCCTCCCTGATTTGATAGTTGATCGATCTGCTTTTGACTTTCTGAGCGAGCTTAGGCTCTTGAGGAAGCTCTTCCATTTTCAAATACTTCATGATGGGTTCTCTCCAGTCCTCTTTTGTTTCGTTGATCTATGTAGTTGCACTTTCCTTCGCTGGTGTTTTGTCCACCACAGATCGATACAACCCATCAATTCATACTTCTTTGACATTTGCATCGTTGACCATGGATGCGATAAAAGCTAGTGCATTTGCATGCCTGTTGTCTTTTCGGCAAACATGTCGGATCTGGAGACTTGGTATTCGTGCTGCATACTACTGGGCTTTCTTCAAGTATTTTTTGTATGACCGAATCTAAGGTTTGATATCTTCCACTCATTTTCCGAACAACCAGCTCAGAGTCACTTGTTACTCTAACTTCAGAGATTTTTATCTCGATAATGATCCTAAGTGCATGAATGAGTGCCTCATACTCGGTCTCGTTGTTGGTGGATGGAATTTCAAGTCGTAGAATCTGAACTATTCATGTTCCTGTAGGAGAAGAGAGTAGGATACGGATTCCTTTTCCTTCACCATTGGATGATCCATCTACATTCACCTCCCATCGTCTTGGATGACACGTTTTTAACAAGGGATCATCATCTCGCTTCTTCCATGCCTGGAATGTCTTCCACCTCATATTCTTCAGATAATTGGAAGTCTACCAAAAAGTCATTTACAATTCGTGTCGGTGCTGCTGTTCTTGTCTTGTATTTGATCTCGAATTGTTTGATTTGAGCATTCCATTTTGACACTCTTCCCACTCGTTGATCACTTTCTAGAATAAACTGAATCGTACTTTTGGTTAAGACTTTAATTGCGTGGGCTTGAAAGTAAACTCTCAGCTTTTGCATAGCATGTACCAGAGCCAATATCAACTCTTCCATCTTCGTATAATTCTTTTCTGCTGGAGCCGTTGTCTTGCTGATGAAGTAAATCAACCTTTCTTTTCCTTTTGTTACTCGCACCAAAACAACACTTATGGTACTCGATGTCGCTGCCAAGTACAAATTTAATTCTTCTCCTTGTTCAGGGATTTGTAGTATTGGACATTCTGCGAGATAATCTTTTATTCCTTGAAAAGCCTTTTCACACTCTTTTTTCCATGAGAATTTGTCTCATTTTTTCAATATGCTGAAGAATGTTTTGCATTATTCTGAAGATCTTGTTATGAATCTGCTCAATGCTGCCAATCTCCCATTATCTTTTGCACATCTTTCAACATTCCCGGAGATGGCATTTCTCGTATAGTTTGAAATTTGATCGGATCTACTTCAATTCCTCGTTTGGTGACCATGTATCCCAAAAAATTTCTTGCTGTTACTCCGAATACACACTTAGATGGATTGATCTTCATGTTGAATTTTCCGAGCTGCAAGAAAATCTCCTTTAAATCTTGTATATGACTTTCTTTCTTTTTGATTTTTACAAACATACCATCTACATAGACTTCAAGGGTTTTGTGGATCCACTAATCGAACATTTCTTCTACCATTTTCTGATATGTTCCCCCCGCATTCTTGAGCCCAAATGGCATTCGAGTGTAACAGTATAAACCTCTCGGTGTGAAGAAAACTGAGTTCTCTTGATGTTCCTCGACGAGCTTGATCTAATTGTATCCTGAGTAACCATCCATAAGCAAAAACAACTCGTTTCTTGATGTCGAATCTACCAATTGGTCCAAGCTTGGCAAAGGAAAGCTATCTTTTGGACAAACTTTGTTCAGATCGCTGAAATTGATGCAGATACGGACACTCTTGTTTCTCTTTGGTACAATTACCATGTTTGATATCCATTGTGGATATGTTACTTTCCTGATTATTCCTGCTTCTTTCATATTTGTTAATTCTTTTTCTACTGCGTTATGATGCGCCAACTCTCCGAATCTTTTGCTTGAATGGCTTTGCCTTTTGATCGATCTTGAGATAATGACACACAACTTTAGGATCGATTCCTGGTATATCACTCATCTTCCATGCGAAAACATCAACAAATTCCTTCAATAAACATGTTAGTTCTTCCTTATGTTTTGACTCTAACAATGTTCCGACTTGGATCATTTTTGGATCTTCTGCAGTTCCAATGTTTATTTCCTGAGTAGGTTTTGCTGCGAAAAATGTTGGCTTCGGATCGCCCATTGGACTCGCATTCGGTAATTGCTAGGCAGCTTCGGGAATGTCTGATTCACTCTCCTTTTCTCCTGAAAAATTTATTTTCTTTCTTTCCCAAACTCCCCGTGCTTGATGTAGTAGTCCTGCCTCTCTTTCTCGTTCCTTTCCGGTTTATCTTGCTTCTTCTTTTCTCGGATAACTTATGTCCTTTGATGTTTCTGCTTCACATCGATTTCAATACATTCTCATGTCTCTTTCGCATCCCCTAATATTTCCAAGATCCCTTCAGGTGATAGAAGTCAAACTCATTGATGAAAGGTTAATGCGATTCCCTTGATCCCGTGCATCCACGGTCTTCCTATGATGGCCTGGTAGGTGACACTACATCCACCACACAGACTGTTATGACCACATCCAGACTTCGAGCATGTATTTTCAGGGTGATCTCTCATTTTGGCTTCGAGGAGGATCCATTAAATCCATAGATGTTGTACGTGGATGGGACAAGATCATCGTTGGAAAACTCTATTTTCTTGAAAGTGTCGTAAAACAAGATGTCTATAGAACTTCCTTCGTCTACAAGTGTTTTAGTTACTACCCATTTATCCATTCTTAATGTTATCACCAAAGGATCATGGTGATAATTGCCATTGCAAGGAGCATCGCGAACTGAGAAAGAGATGGCATGCATCATCCAATCTTCAATGGGTGGTTCAACTACAACACTGTAGATTTCCCTACCATCTCGATCTCGTTTATGAATTCGAGTCATAACATCCTTGTGGAAATCATATACTGACACATGCGAATGTATGATGGAATGGTTTGCATAGTTTGTCAGGTATTGGACTCCTGGTTTAATAACGACTTCGTGTACTGCAGGTTGTTCTCCTATGTATCCGGCTCTGATTGGTACCTCCACAAACTCGTGTATTTTTCCATCGTCGATAACATCCTGAATAACGAATTGTAAACTTCTACATCTATCGGTATTGTGGCCTCAATATTGGTGATATGCGCAATAATCTCAGTTGTTATTGGTGCTTGAAGGATGCAATCCTCGACTTGATGGGTAATTGACCTTGTATCCTCTCTTCACGATCTTTGGAAGATTTGACTCATAGGTGCATTAAGCTTGGTGAAGGTCCGATTCTCGAATCTGTCTCTCTTGATATCCAGTGTCCATCCTTTGCACCCGTTGTTTCCGAAGTTCCTTTGTTCCCTGAAATTCCTCTTTGGTGGTGTAAATTGTATGTCTTGCTGACTCTGATGGTGATGATGAGTGCTTGATGCTGGTGTTTCCATGGGTGATACGGCATGTATTCCTTTTGGTGCTGGAGTAGTCGAACAACTTTCTTGGATTTCCTCCAATCCGATATAATGTCCATGTAATGCTCGTAACTCATTCATTGTGTTCGGAGGAGTGTCAAACATGGCTATGAAGATCAGATTAGTCTTATTTAATGCGTTCGAGAAGCCAAATATTTGCATTTTGACTGAGACTTTTCAGATCTCTTCTCCATCTGATTACCAATGACTTTAATGTCTCTCGATATCTTCTCTTGACGGCGAAAAGTTATCCAACCCTGGCCTGGTGCAATGGCTATGCATGTAGTCTTCAAGAAAAGATCAGGAAAGTTCTCTAAAAATACTGATGGACCCTTCGGGCAAAGCATCATACCAAGCTAGAGCTTCTCCACTTAAACTTACAGGTAAATATTTGCACATGAACACCTCATCGCCTTCCCATGTCACGAGTGACAGTCGATAAGACCGCACGGGCTGAACAACATCTTTACTTACATCGAATATGGAGGTGAAAATCGGCATCGTGCATTTCTGCGGTATAGGATCGTAGAGCAAATCGTACGACACTGGTGATTTTTTTTTCTCGGACATGATCTCGGTGAGTCTCCATGCCCCTTTCCTGCCTTTGTTTGTCTTCACCATATTCTCCAGATCGTTCATCTTCTTTATCATTTCTTCCTTTTCTACGATATCGATTCCTCGAATTGGTTGAAGGGCCTCGTTTCCTCTTTGTTGGACTCTGTCACGAACTCGATCATTATTTTCCTGATTCTTGCTTGTTGCTTCTACCTCATATACTAACTTTTCTCTTAGTTTGTTGTTTTCTCGGATTAGTTCTAGGTTCTTCCTCATCATGTCTTCCACCATCTTATATTGCTCTTCATGCCTCTTTATGACCTCGGCGAGTGTGGCTTCCATGCTCCCTTGATCAAAGGCGACAACTTTTCCCTTCCCTTTGTCCTGCTCGTTTGGATTTCTTGTATTATCATCTCGTGCTTCTTCTATGGGTCTCCTTTATCCTAATTCTCGGTGCCTCCATTTACGAGCTCGTTGTTCTCAGGGATTTCTTCCTCGAGTCTTTCTCCGTTCACTTCGTTCTCTAGATTTGGAGCTCGCATCACTTCATGAGTTGACTGGTTAATAACCTCGACTTCAATAGCTGACGTGTTTTTCCTACTGTTGGCGCCCCGAGTTAGGATGAGTCTCTTTGGTACGGTGCGGTCTTTTGGGTTTACATGATCCTTGCTGGTAGTCATGAATTGGATATCCTTTTCCTGTAAAATCAGAGTTGACCCAACCACAGGTCCCACAAGGTAGTTAATAAGATGTCTGAATATGTCAGTATCACAATTGTGTTATATGTGTACGGATCTACCCTTTACTTTTAAAGGAATCATTTGACAATCAAAAAAATATCTTTTCTGGAAAAAGTCAGATCTAGGTTGTTGAGAATAATACTTTTAAAATGTTTCCTAAACTTCTTGATGATCATTGCAATGAAGAAATAAATGCCTATGATGGTTTTTTACTGCTGATGAGCAGTACTGAAATAATTAATACGATGATGTTCTCCTTGGTTCAAGAAGAGCTTTTAATAGCTTTTTCGAAAATAATGATAATCTTGATACACAAGGTTTTATGGATCTGAATATTTTGATATGGATGCAATGTAATCAGTAAAGCAATAAAGTGCATAAGTAAAATGCGAAACATAAAGACACACAAGTTTTTTACGTGGTTCGGTTGTTAATAAAACCCACATCCAAGGGTTTTGCAATATTAGTGAATAAAGTACAACCTTTGATCTGTTTACAAATTAGAACTATTTTATCTCTCAAATGATCTTGCAAAAGGGGTTTATCTTACGAATATCTCACTTATCTTCTGGGTATTTCTCTCTCTCAATTTTCAACCTACCTTGAATATGAATAAGTGTCTCCTTTTATAGCCCAAGCCATGTGTCACGGCCCACCCATTTTCCCACATATTGGGCTGGCCCGTGAGAAGAATCTAGAGCATTATGGAAGACCACAAGCTTCCGGAACATTCTAGGGCATTATAGAATATCCCTTGTATATAGAATATTCCTTGTATATTCTTGTAAGTAGTAGAATACTCTAGAAGGTGATGATTGTAGAATATATTCTAGAATCCTCCATTAAACACTATTTAAGGTGGAGACCTCATTTTCTCAGATCATCCACCAAGAGCTCTCTAAGTATTGTAATATTCTCTCTCCAATAATCAAATACTCTTTCCCACCTTAAAATCTCCAAGTCTCCAATTCCTTTGTGTTCTTTTAGGCTTACTTGAGAGTTCAAGTGCCGCACGGTCTTATCCAAAAATCTAATCCCGTGACACTTGTCTTGGATGGCCTAATTATCGAGTAGCAAGAACTAGAAGCGGTTAAAGGAGAGTTGGTATTGTGCAAGAGGGCTGCCATAAACCAAGCCATGCACGAGGGACCAAGCAAACTCACAAGAGAGGATGCTCCCAAGCCAAAACCGTACAATGGGAAAAGAGATGCGAAGGAGATCGATACTCTTCTATGGAGTTGTGAAAGCTATTTCGAACATCTTGAGATGAAGGAGAACGCAAGAAAGATAAAAAAAAAACAACGGTGTTTCTTGAGATGCGGAGCCAAGAAATTCAGCAAGGTATGGCTACTATCGCTACTTGGTCAGATTTTAAAAACGATCTTAAGAAGTACTTTTACCCGTAGAATGCGGCTTATGAAGCAAGAGCAAAGTTAAAGTATCTTCGTCAAACGGGTACAACCAAAGAGTATGCCGAGACGTATACAAACTTGTTGCTGGAAATACCCAACTTGTCCGAGGAAGAGAATCTCTTTAACTTTTTGTGGGGAGCAAAGCCATGGGTTAAACAAGAGATGAATCATCGTCGTGTGCAAACGCTGACCGAGGCAATAGCCGTAGCCGATACACTGATCAAAATGAAAGCTTCGAAGAAAGAGCGAAGACTTCAAGGAGTACAATCTCCAAAGAAAGAAGAACTTCAAGAAGTCACCATGCCAAAGGTGGGGAAGCGAGAGAAGATAAAGACAAGCATACCCCGAAAAAGTTTCTTTCGTGGAAGGACAAAACTCCGGAGCACAAAGATAAAAGTAGGCCCTCCTACTCTTGCTTCTCATGTGGAAGGAATCATAAAATACGTGATTGCCCGATGAAGGGTAAACTTAGTGCGTTGATGGAAGAAAGCGGATCCTAAGAGGAACGTGACTCCGTGGTAAGTTCATTCCAAGTACTAAGCAGCGTCCAAGCTAAGGCAAAGAAGTACAAAATCAAGGACAAAATGCTTATGTTCGTAGACGTCCAGGTGAATGGGAAGACCTCCGAGCCTTAGTGGATACGAAAGCCACACACAACTTCGTGTTAAAGAAAGAAGCATTGCGGCTAGGCATGAAGTTCGCTAAAGGAGGAGGTACCGTGAAGGCGGTGAACTCTGATGCGAAGCCACTAGAAGGCGTGGCACGTGGTGTGGAAATGCATCTCGACAGGTGGGATGGACCGGTCGACTTCTCGGTGATCCCTATGGACGACTTCGACATGGTTTTGGGCATGAAGTTCATGTGCGAACAGCGTGCCATCCCCATGCCACCTTTTGACTTCTTGTGTATACTCGGAGATAAATAAGCTCACCTTATCCCAGTGACTAAGGAGAAGAAGAAGACCACGATGCTGTCGGCAATACAACTTTCCATAGGGTTTAAGAAGGGGGAGGTAACCTTCATAGCAATGATGAAGGAGGAGAAACCGACAACCCAAGGAGAGGAAGTTTCGAAGGACATAAAGAAGGTTCTCGAAAAGTTCGAGGATGTGATGCCAAAGGAGCTGCCCAAGAAGTTGCCTCCGAGAAGGGAGATCGATCATGCGATCGAGATAGAGCCTGGCGCTAAGCCTCCTGCAAAAGCACCTTATCGAATGTCGCCACCAGAGTTGGCTGAATTGAAGAAACAACTCAAAGACTTGCTGGATGCTGGCTACATCCAGCCATCAAAAGCACCATATGGAGCGCCGGTGCTGTTCCAGAAGAAAAAGGATGGAACAATGAGGTTGTGCATCGACTACCGGGCTCTCAACAATGTGACCGTAAAGAACAAGTATCCAATACCGCTCATTGCAGATCTGTTCGATCAACTAGGAGGGGCAAGATACTTCTCAAAGTTGTACTTGCGGTCAGGATACTACCAAGTAAGGATCGCGGAAGGGGACGAGCCAAAGACAACATGCGTCACGAGGTATGGGGCTTACGAATTCCTTGTTATGCCCTTTGGCTTAACTAATGCTCCCGCTACTTTTTGTACTTTAATGAACAAGATATTTCACCCATACTTGGACAAGTTTGTGGTGGTCTATCTTGATGACATAGTGATCTATAACAAGACGTTGGAGGAGCACGAGAGCCACTTGCAGACTGTTTTCCAAGCACTAAAGGAAAACAATTTATATGTGAAGAAAAAAAAGTGCTCATTTGCCCAAGAGGAAGTCTCCTTCCTGGGCCACAAGATCAGTAGCGGCAAGCTTATGATGGAAGATGCCAAGGTCCATGCCATACAAGATTGGAAAACCCCTACCAAAGTGCCGGAGTTACGATCGTTCCTAGGACTCATCAACTACTATTGAAGATTCATCCTAGGATACTCAAGAAAGGCAGCTCCATTGACAGACTTGCTGAAGAAAGGGCGAGCTTGGGAATTGACGACCCGATACCAAGAAGCATTCAAGGAGCTAAAACAGACGGTAGTCGAAGAGCCGGTTTTGCAACTGCCCAATCCAAGCCTACCATTTGAAGTGCACACGGATGCTTCGGACTTTGCAATAGGAGGAGTGTTGATGCAAGATGGACACCCTATTGCATTCGAAAGTCGTAAGTTAAACGACACCGAGAAGAGGTACACCGTTCAAGAGAAGGAGATGACGGTGGTGGTTCATTGCTTGCGAGTATGGAGACATTACCTTCTCAGATTAAAGTTCATAGTCAAGACGGACAACGTAGCAACGAGCTACTTCCAAACACAGAAGAAGTTAAGACCGAAGCAAGGTAATGTGGTCGCGGATGCACTTAGTCGAAAGGCGGAGTTTTCCAATCTCACGCAAGCCAGCAACACGTTAATAGACTGTGTGAAAGAAGGTTTGATCAAGGATCCAACGACGAAGAGTATGGTGGAGTTCACCAAAACCGGCAAGACGAGGAAGTTTTGGATCGAAGATGACCTGCTGTTCACTTCAGGAAGAAGGGTCTACGTGCCGTACTGGGACAACTTGTGGAGAGATATCATTAAGGAGTGCCATGACTCGCGGTGGGCAGGTCACCCCGGCACCCATCGCACATTATCCCTTGTTCATGAGAAGTTCTTCTGGCCACAACCCCGCGATGACATAGAGACATATGTACAAACATGTCTTGTATGCCAACAATACAAAATTGTGAATAAACATCCTAGCGGATTGTTAGAATAATTTTCCATTCCTGACAGACCATGGGAAAGCGTCTCAATGGATTTCATCACATGTTTACCAAACTCAAACGGGTTTGGCACAATTATGGAGGTAGACAGATTCACCAAGTATGCTACATTCGCAGCAGCCACACCCGGATGTACGACAGACGAAGCATCCAAGTTGTTCTTCAAAAATGTGGTGAAATATTGGGGAGTTCCAAAGAACATTGTGAGCGATCGAGACGTATGGTTCACGAGGAAATTATGGACGGAGCTCTTCAAGCTAATGGGTACCGAGCTGAACTTCTCAACAAGCTTCCACTCTCAATCCGATGTGCAAACCGAGCGCGTGAATGCATTATTGGAGCTATACATTCGACAATATGTTAGCGCCAACCAACGAGATTGGTCCCAGTTGCTTGATGTAGCTAATTCTCCTACAACTTGCAGCGTTCGGAGTCTACCGGGAAGAGCCCATTCGAGCTCGCAACCGGATAACAACCCTTCACGCCAATTACTTTGGCCACTTCTTATGCAGGTGCTAGCCCCGGAGCATACAAGACCGCGAAGGATTGGCAGCATCAAAGGGACATAGCACACGCCCAATTGATAAATCGGCTAAGAAGATGAAGAAGTGGGCCGATAAGAAGAGGCGGCATGTGGAGTTCCAAGCTGGCGCCATGGTGTTTTTCAAGCTTCTACCCCAACAATTCAAGTACACTCGGCCTCTACACAAAGGCTTGTTACGCAAGTACGAAGGGCCTTTCGAAGTACTAGTCAAAGTAGGCAAAACTTCTTACCGAGTGGAGCTCCCATCAAAGATGAAAATCTATCCCGTCTTCCACGTGAGCAATTTAAAGGCGTTCAACAAGGACGAGGAAGACGAGAGTCGGGGAGTATCAAGTCGCGCACCACCCATGATTGCAACTTCTTTCGACAAAGTTGTTGACGAGATACGAGATACTAGCCGACTGTATTGTTCGAAGGAAGGGAGTACCTCCTTGCAAGGAATACTTAGTGAAATGGAAATATACATCGATACAAGAAGGAACATGGGAGTCCGAGGAGTCTCTCTGGCAATTCAAAGATGCGATCGACCAGTTTCACGCACAAGCCGCGACGAGGACGTCGCGAGAATAGGTGGGGGAGAATGTCACGGCCCACCCATTTTCCCACATATTGGGCTGTCCCGTGAGAAAAACCTAGAGCATTATGGAAGACCACAAGCTTCCGGAACATTCTAGGGCATTATAGAATATCCCTTGTATATAGAATATTCCTTGTATATTCTTGTATGTAGTAGAATACTCTAGAAGGTGATGATTGTAGAATAGATTCTAGAATCCTCCATTGAACACTATATAAGGTGGAGAGCTCATTTGCTCAGATCATCCACCAAGAGCTCTCTAAGTATTGTAATATTCTCTCTCCAATAATAAAATATTCTTTCCCACCTTAAAATCTCCAAGTCTCCAATTCCTTTGTGTTCTTTTAGGCTTACTTGAGAGTTCAAGTGTCGCACGGTCTTATCCAAAAATCTAATCCCGTGATACTTGTCTTGGATGGCCCAATTATCGAGTAGCGAATATTCTCCGAGCTTGGATAGCTTATCCGAGCATCTCGCTCAACCGCCCACCTCATCATATCCTCTCTTGACAAGTTATCTAGCTACTTGATCTTCAAGTAGTTTGACTAGTCTGACTCGCATTTAATGTTCTTAACGCTCTCTTTCATCTTTGTTGTTCTTCATCTCTTCTCTCTATACGTTTCTTCATCTGTTTTACTTGGTAGATATCTCGATTACAACAAGCACATGAATAAGATAATCACATGGTTCTCCAACCTTATTTTTTTATCTTGCTCATCCTTTGGATTTTCTCCCTTCACATCAACCTCATTTCTTATCAGGTAAAAAATTGTCACAGGAAGCCCATGACCAAACAAACTTCACCTCTTTGATAACTTCTGTGACTTCAACGCTTTCAACCAAATTAGGAACATATTTGGATAGTTTAGGAAAACAAAAATGTAACACTCTGCATGTTGTATTGCCAACGCCACAGTGACATAAAAAATATATTAAAGCCATGATTGAACAAATATACACAAAAGCAGAGACATGTTATTATGTGTGAAGGCATGTACTGTGGGAAGAAGATATACACATGTAAAAGACATTGTTTAGTGCGAAAACAACACACCAGAGCTCTTAATATCACCAAAATGCATTTTAGATTTTTATTATCGTATATATTCTAGCACATGTGGCCACCCAAAAGTCAGCTATTTAGTAGGACCAAAAGAAAAACATTTCCAGATACGTAACATAATGAGATGTTGTGGAAGCAACTATTAACTACCGCTGAACAGTAAAACAAATGTGAATGAGCAGTTGGATGTAATGATGATTCCCCGGCCATAAACTGCGCTCAAAGAAGATTACAAGAAGAATGAAAAAATTGCCTCCCCAATTAGCATTTTCTCTCAATTTCCCAATCCCCAAGCACAGCAGAATATAAAAAGTTGCATATTATTAAAGATGATCTACACTTATAAAGGAAATAAAATGAATATTGCCAATAATGGTAATGAAGTACGAATTATGATGGTAAATACCTTCTGGGTGCACCATTAGGATTTTCAATTATGCTATTGGCCGGAGACGGCCTAACACCAGGAGCTCCGATATTTGTCCCTACAATCTCTATATTCATCGGTTTCCCATCAAGCTGCACATTGTTATATCTCTTGACAGCATCGTTCCTCCTTGGAAAAGACTACTTTTGTTGTTCCCTGAAAGAAAGAAAGTTAATTTTAGTTATAAACAGACAGGGGTTGATTCATTTCCAGAAATTACAAACATAGTAGATGCGATACCTTTGATCTCCCACTCGTATCGTAGTGGATAGAACATTTTTTCAGGTCACCAACCTCATAAAATAATTCTTGCACATAAAAAACCTTCATATTATATACATTATCTTGAAAGTGACCTTATTAATGCTTGAACTTTCACAATGATATAGCACCAGGTATTATAGATTTCGTTTTGAATCTCTACAATCTTCCCATCAACTTGTCTGGACAACACTTGATGTCATGCACAACTTCAAGATTTTGAATATGAGAAGAGATTATATATTAGATAAGTCCTAAAAAGGGAGCAATTAATCACTTTGGTGCAGTGTTGTTGTTCATGCGATAAAAGGTGCAACATCTATTTATATAGTGTTCAAGAAAGTACGAATTAGTAATACGTATATTACTGATTAAGTAAAGATTTCAAAGCAGTAATATTTAATTTGAGAATAAAGAGGATCAAGATTAAAACGCTTTGGTATTAACTGGGAGTACCAAAAATTAGATTAGAAAATTAGGAAAACTAAAAATAGGTTTAGATATTATTAACCTTATAATTTTACTATTGCTATGATTAACCACATATAAACCTGTAAAAGAAAAGAAAAAAAAAATTAAATCGACCTATTGATGGTACATTTTTTTCATCACGTTTGAGTATATAAAAGTATTTATGAGAAGCATGTGCCGGCAATGAAGAGCATAAACACCAATCTGAGTACATATGATTCATAAGTATTATGCAATTCATAAGTAATTTGCAATGACAACAGATTTAATATTACCTCGATTTTGTTTCCATCCACCCCCGTAATGCAAACTAAGATATAGTCGGTCCGCCATTTGCAATCTCTTTACAAATAGTACTGATAAACTGTATTAGCTGTCGAACAGCTGAAGTGTAAAATATGACAGAAAATAGGTCCGTGTAATATGGCTTACCTCCGGAGTAGCAACAAAATTTAATTTCCCTCCGTAATTATCTGCTTCCTCATTGGGATATTATCATCATGTAAATTCCGCCTTCAAGAATGGCTATTATCAACTCTTTCCAAGTATTGTTATGAAAAGGATAAAAATTATTAGAAACGAAAATGGATTACAAACACTTAGGCCGCAAAACTTAACATACCTCGGCATATATGGATTAGACATTTCACCATGAATCTCTAAAAACAGACCACGTTTTGGTGTTGCTTGACGTACCGTGTTGATGTTAGACTAAACATTTCATCGTCAAGTTATTTTCTCCATCGCTATACTCTTTTTTCACCTGCGTCTCCGCTCAAAGGTTTTCTATTCTTATGATTTCATCCCATATTTCTTTTCGTCGCTTTTCATTGTTCGAACAGTAGCTTTCTAACTAATTCAATTGTACTCGAGTTGGTGCCTTTGTGTAACTTCTATCCGGACACTATTTAACAATTTTCGTACGACTAATAAGGCACTGATAAATATAGTTGTACATATATTTGATCGGGGCAGTGATTGAGGTTGTGTTGCACACAGTCCGTAATTGTACATACATTTCACCGCAGATACATCAATACCCCAGTCTTTAAATCTGAGAGGCATAAATCAAAAACACGGTGAGTATTGATTGTAACAAAAATACCAAAGATTTAGTCTTTAATGAATTACATTGGTTCTGCAATAATAAAATACTTAAAACAAATGATGTTAACGTTAAATAAAATTTCTGAAATTTAGACACTGATTTGAGGATAGAGTCACTTGATCATCAAACTATCTTTAATACAATAGTTCACCGGTATGCCTTAAAAATGAGTGATGCTAAATACCCAACAGTGAAATTGTTTCCAGGATAAAACTGCCCAATACAAATATTGTATAGCACTACAATACTCGCCCACTCAAACAAACTCAACAACAAGATGAAGGAAAGAAATAAACAAGCAAATGCGCAAACAAAACAAGAAGATGGAAAAAGAGCCAGTGATAGTAGCCTGCTCTGGGATGAGTTGAAATAAAGAAAATGCTTTTCTTTTATAAGCGAAGAGGAAGAGAGAAATCAGTCCAACAATTAATTCTGTGTCGATATAATGTTGTAAATCTGTGTCGACATAATGAAGTAAATTTTTATCGATATAATGTTGTAAATATGTGTCGACATAATGATGTAAAGAAAAAAACGGGCAGAAATTGTCGGCACATGTTGTAAATGAAATTATATTCACCAGGACAGACGCCCCCCATTAAAACAAGATTTATTTTTTGAAATTAATTTCGTTAAGGAAATAATTCAAAAGTATTCTATCCAAAAAGATAAGTCTTGGTTGACCCACAGCCACACCCGAACCCGAGCCCGGCCCGTTCGACCGGACGGACGGCGGCGACGTGCGTGCTCCGGTGCGAAGCACCGCGCGTGTGTGAAATGTGTGGTTGCACCAACTAGCCCATTGCCTAAGTCCTCTCCCCCACACAAAAGTGTGTTGCCCCAAAGGGCCACTCTTAGATGCACTTTTCTTAGTAATATGGAGAGGTAACATCTTTAGTTTCTCCTATGTGGGACTAAAGGTTTCATTCACAATTAGTGAAAATGAGCTAGTGTCCTTAGTGACCCTTAGTCCTAAGATCCATTCATACCAAGACCAAAAAACAAAACATTAACTCCAACAATCCCCCACATGAATGAAAAACCGATAAAAAATCAGAAATCAGAAATCGAGAAATACCACTATAGGCAAGAGGTGTCCATAAGGTCTTGAACCTTTGCTTAGTGAGAAATTAGCGGAACTACTTATAGACAGTGAACGCGATGTCTTGAACTGCCATCGTTTGGTGTAGTTCATCAATAACTTCCACGCGTGATATCTCTCTAGGTGCTGTCAAGTTCGTGTCGTTGTGTCCATTTTAGCATGGACATATCACGTTTCTCAGAATGCTCTAGAGAATCATCTCTATTCTCATAAGTGTCCTACTTCCACATTCAAATAGCCCACTTCCACATTCATATGAGTGAGTTCTATCAAGAGTGTTTACTGCTACACCCCACTTCAATCTTAAACTGAAACTATAAAACTCATTAAGACTTAATAAAAAGTCATCCTTCACATGTAGTCACACTATCACGTCTACACCATAAGGAAGGGACAGAGAATGAAATTCTCTGATAGTGTTTCCTTTAAACCACCACAAATTAGTTTTCTCATTCAAAACCTTGATCTTGGGATCTCCAGTCAGCAAGGTTGAGTATCCTTCATGTCAAGTTTATTTAATGAGCTTAAGCCACACCCCCTTGATGCATTACTAACTATCTCCTTGGACAAACCTTTTGTCAAAGGATCCACGATATTCTCCTTAGACCTCACAAAGTCAACAGAAATAACGCCAGTTGAGATTAGTTATTTCAGGGAATTATGTCTTCTACGAATGTGTATAAACTTCCCATTGTAGTTGTTGTTTTTAGCATTAGCTATTGTAGCTTGAATATCACAATGTATAGATATAGCTGACATAGGCCTATTCCAGAGAGGAATGTCTTCTAAAAAGCATCTTAGCCAAGCGGCTTCCTTTCCTTCTTTATCTAACGCCATAAACTCTGATTCCATAGTAGATCGAGCTATAAATGTCTGTTTGGAACTTTTCCAGGACACAGACCCACCTGCTAGAGTGAAAACATATCCATTTGTAGAATTAGATTCCTCTGAATCTGATATCCAGTTTGCATCACAAAATCCTTCAAGGACGGCAGGGTACCTCTCATAATTCAAACAAAAGGTCAAAGTGTACTTCAAGTACCTCAGCACTCTAATAAGTGCATCTCAATGCTCCTTCCTCGGATTACAGGTATACCTACTCAACCTACTCACAACATAAGCAATGTCTGGTGATAGGTTTTTGGATTACCCTATTTAAATAACCGCAATCGCACGACATCTAACTAGTAGACAACGGCAAGTACGAGTCGAACCCACAGAGAGCGGGGAAATACTGCAATCAATATCTCAATTAACTAATCAGAAATGATATTTATGGATTTTTAGATTAATGAATAAAATAATAAAACAAACTAAACTAATAAAAATAAATCTAATGGGAGAGTCGGTAACCAGGGTTTTCAGTATCCACCAATATTTCTATTTAATTATTGAAGTGAAACATAACTCATTAATATTTAGAGTCGTAAATATCATTGGGACGCCCTAAACATGGTGCATCAATAAGCCCTAGTCTCAAGCATACACCATAAAATTGCGTTAGCGAGAAAATTGTACGAAACTAATTATAGGTCCACAAATAATACTTAGATATTCTAAGCATACCCCATCAAAGGATTTAACCCCAAGCATGAAATATCAAATAAGTAGACAAATATATTTGCAAAAAGTAGATTTTTAAAATAACAACTGCATACCAGAAGCATGGAACATCAAAAACCTAGGCCAAGCATGTACCATCAAAAAACGTCATAATTGTTTAATGAAATTCAATAAATCAAAATCATGAAATTAATTATTCAAATCATAATGGTATGTATCAAATATTTTATTTAATTGATCTAAAACTGTAAGTGGTTTCAACATTAAACCCTAGCTACAAATTAATTAGAATATGGAGATGAGTTTCTTAAAACCCATAAAAATAATTAAAAGAGAGAAAGAATTAAACCCAATAATATAGATTGTACATCAGAATTCCGTTTGGTTGTACAACAGCCGTTCACTTCCTCCCTCCGTCTACTATTCAGTTCCGCCTCCAGAAAACTATACAGGAGAAAAATCTCCAAAATCTGAACTACCCTCTTTACTTTTCTTTCTTTTTTCTTATACATGACGCTTTTCCAAAACTCAAAAGAAATCTGATTCCATCTTTATGACGTGTCTCTCTATCCAATCACCTCCAAACCCTACACCTAGGTATTTTTCCCTTATTCTCTCATCGTCACATGGGCTCATCCCCTCGTTACTTTTCTTTCTCTCAACCGTACTTCACCAAAAAAGAAAACCAAAAGGAAAGGTTAAGAGATAGAAAGTATCTACACCTACGTATTGTATTTCCCTTCTTGACTTTTAGCTAGCATACCCTACCTAGGTCTAGCTATGCTTCTCTTGGCTGTTAGCCTCCAATTGCTTTACACCCAAATCCAATTGATGCACCTGGATAACTTGCTGCCACCAACCAGCTCATCGTACCTAGCCTTCAAACCAACATATCCTTCCCAACATTAATCCGCACACTCTACAATCCTCTCGTCTTGACGCCTGCTCAGTTGATTTACGCCCAAAAGATGCCTCTACTTCACGTGTTGTTCTTGTAGTCGGTCAACACCCTATTCTCTCATGTCTGACCGTGTACCGATACTTTTCTTAATCACCAAACAACCAAACTAACCTAGCCTAAACTCCACCTGCTTCAGCCAATCCCAACATCCAATACTTCTCTTTTTGCCGTGAGTATCATTCGGTTGCATTTCGTCGCAAACGTCAATTAACACCTGTTTTAACCATATTTAATTTATAGTTTTGGATTTTATGTGACCACCTATTAAAATAATAAAATGATAAATTAATATAATCATAAGTATTAACAAAATATAAATTAGGCGATAAAAATGTATAAATAAAGCGCATATCATCTGGTCTCGTACAATTCATCAAATATATCCGACTTCCTATAACACGTGAGTATTCAAGTTGTGAAACTCCATTACTCTTATTCTTTTTGAGTCTACAACAAGGATCATACAGAGTACAAGCAGGTCTACAACTTTTAATCACAAATTCAACATAATGAGATTGACTAAGACTATATCCATTAGAATTTCTTATAATCTTCATCCCTAAGATCACATCAGCGGGGACTAAGTCTTTCATGTCAAAGTTCTCATGTTTGTACATCCATGTTCAACATGTTCTTAGTGGAATTAATTACATCCATGTTTGTACCAAGCATAAGCATATCATCAACATACAAGCATACAATCACACAGACATCATTCACAAGTTTAGTATAAACACACTTGTCAGATTCATTGATTTTAAAACCACTAGAAATCATTACATGATCAAATTTTTCATGCCACTGTTTAGGTGCTTGTTTCAAACCATACAAATATTTTTTCAGTTTACAAACTTTGTTTTCACAACCTTTTACTACAAAGACCTAAGGTTGGTCCATGTAAATTTCTTCGTCTAATTCACCATTTATAAAAGTTATCTTTACATCCATTTGATGTATCTCTAATATATGAATGTCAGCAATAGCAATTAACATCCTAATGGAAGTAATTCTCGTAACAGGTGAACAAATATCAAAGAAATATACACCTTCTTTCTATTTATAGCCTTTAGCTACTAACCTAGCTTTGTATTTTTCCACAGTCCCATCTACCTTACGTTTCCTTTTGAAGATCCATTTACAACCTATGAGTTTACACCCTAAAGGTAAGTCTACAATCTCCCACGCACCGTTCTGTATGATGGAATCCATTTCACTAATGGTAGATTCTTTCCACCATGAAGCTTCAGAAAAAGTCATTTCTTCTCTATAAGTCTGTGGATCAGTCTCAGTTAAACATGTTATGAAGTCTGTCCCAAAAGTTTTTTCAGTTCTAAGCCTTTTACCTCTTCTAGGCTCAAATTCAACTCCATCTTCCTCTAAAGGTAGTGTCTGAATGGTCGAAGGGACATCTAGGGGATCAATATATATCATGCGAGAATCAAATTTCAATGGAAAAACATTTTCGAAGAACACAACATCCCTAGTATTCACACCAATTTCAGAAATTTTAGAACTTACAACCATAAATCTATATGCAGTAGTATTCTCAGGATAGCCTATGAAGACACAATCAACAGTTTTGGGTCCTATCTTAGTTCTCTTAGGAGGAAAAATGGAAACCTTATCCAAACACCCCCACACTTTGAAATATGCATAAGAAGGTTTTCTACCTTTCCATAGTTCATATGGAGTTTTATCTGATCCTTTAAAGGGTACTCTGTTCATGATATAGCAAGATAAGAGGACGACCTCCCCCCACAAGTTTGCCGGTAATCCTAAACTAATCAACATGGCATTCATCATCTCCTTAAGGGTTCAGTTCTTCCGTTCAGCCACACCATTAGATTGTGGTGAATAAGGAGGAGTGATCTCATGAATAATGCCATGTTGTGAGCAAAATTATCCTATAGGAATTTCATACTCATCAGCACGGTCAGACCTAACTCTTTTAATGGTAATATCTAATTGGTTTTCAACTTTAAGTTTATACATCTTAAAAGCTTCTAAATCGTCCTTACCCCTGAGCAAGTATACCTGACAATACCTGGTACGGTCATCTATGAAAGTTATAAACTATTTTTTACCACCTCTAGTTTGAGTTGATTTCATGTCAACTAGGTATGAGTGAATTAATTATAAGGGTTTAAAATTTCTCTGAATATTTTTTCTAAAAGGTTTTTTAGCATATTTTGATTCTACACATACTTCACATTTATGTTTATTATCCAAACTAATTTGGGTATGCAACCTATGTTAGCCAGTTTATGCATTGACTTATAGTTTACATGTCCAAGTCTACCATGCCAAACATTTAATGACATACAAACATAAGCAGAAGAATCAATTTTATTCATTTCATCAGAGGTTACATTAAGTTTATAGAGACCCCCATTCTTATAACCCTTACCCACATAATCCTTTCCCTTAGTGACAACAACTTTGCCAGATTGAATTACAATTTGAAAACCATTATCATCTAAAATACCACAAGAAACAAGATTTTTGCAGATGTCCGGAACATGAAGAACTTCATTCAATGTGAGAGTCTTGCCAGAAGTGAGCTTCAGCCCAACTTTGCCTTTTCCTGCAACATGTGCTGCATATGAGTTACCCATGTAGAGTTTCTCCCCTTCCCCTACATTATGATAGAAGGTGAACATATCTCTGTTTACACAGACATGCTTGGTAGCACCAGAGTCTACCCATCAGTCTCTCACATTGGTTACCAAATTAACTTCAGACACCGCACCAGAAAACTCGTTCTTGTTATTTTCAACCAAATTAGCATTGTTTTTCTTGTTATTAAAGTATTTACGTTTTCTACAATGAATTGCCATATGGCCAGGAATTCCACAAACATAACAAGCACCCTTAATTTTACCAATGTCAGATTTGGGTTTCTGAAACATACCTTTCTTAGGGTTGCGTTTGCTGCTCTCACCCTTTTCAGTATTGGAAAACTTGTGTTCAATTACATGAGCCTTGTTGGACATGTCCCTTGCAGAAGATAGTTCTTGTCTTTGGAGCACAGTAACTCTTCCACTTGAATCTTCTTACCCAAATCAACCATACTGACTTCACCAGTTTCATGTCTCAATCTACGTTTGTATTCGGACCAGGAAGACGGTAATTTCTCAAACACAGCAGACACTTAAAAAGTTTCATCTATCACCATTGATGCGTCGGAAAACCGACTTTGTTTTACCGCAAGCGAACAGTGTCGAAAGATGTAGACAAGAGAAAATACGGTTCGTTCCCACGAGGAGTTTGGATTAAAATATTTTTTTAGTTTTTATTTATAAAGAATTAAATTAAAAAGTGAATTAAAACTACTTAGTAAATTTTGAAAACAGTAATAGGAAAACGTTAAGGTTCCGAGAATCCGTTGTAGATTAGGGTTTAATTGCGTTCGTCACATAGCGTCTCGATTTCAAAAAGAATTGTTTGTTATCAACCTAAAGTAGAATTTCGAAGTACTAAGTATACGGGGCATAAAGAGTCAAAGAATATTCGTAAAGCAATTTCATACAAGGTTTCAACGAGTCCTTCTACTAATCAAACAATGAAATATACGTGGCATAGAACATGAAAAATCGATGGTAAAACGTTGAGAGAGAGACAAATTAATGATTTTTAGTTCATATAATTGAAAACCCTAGTTTTGAAACACAAAGAAAACCATCTCTACAAGTTCATCCTTTCGCCCTAACAAGGGAATTAGCCCGACATGGCTTTCTCAAAAGCCATAGAAATTAATAAAAGAATAAATACGAACTAACCCTTTAATCGTTCCGGCTTCGGCAATTCTGTCTGAAAGTCTCTTCTAAATGTTCTGTCTCTAACCCGTATCTATCTTCCGTCAAAGCCTATTCTCTGTATAACATATTGTATGAGATGTCTTCGGTTGTTGAGGTACCCGGCTATATATTGCCATCCAAAGAGGATCCGTTTCCTAATATGACTCAAAACCAAATCCTATTGGAACTTAAAAACAAATCCTATTAGAACACGTATTAGTTCCTAAAACTTAACTTTAGCCGCAACCTTTCCCATACTTCTCCTGATCTTTCCATGCTGGATTGCCGCTTCCTGACTTCTTGGCCAATCAACCCCCTCAACTCCAACAGACTCAACTCTTCTTTTTTTTCTTTCGTAAAAAGAATTGATCCCTTGTTTCATACGAAACTCCAACTCCTCACAGAACATTCCAACTCGACTAACAATCTCCATCAGTTCTCAACTGCCATGGTCTCATTTCCATCCACTACCATCACCCTCAACTTCCATCTACATCATAATTCCATGCTCTCTGCCAGGCTCTATTTTCACTGCCAACAACACACAGACTCATACCCTTCAGTTCACAACCAAAAGCTCCACTAAATCTCGAGTTCTTGTCTATCATCACCATAACTTTCGTGAACTGCAACACCCAAGACTCATCATAGTTACCATCATTGATTCTCACTGCTTTCATCACTCCAACAGAAAACTCGAGCAGCAAGTTCACCTTCTAACCCAGAACCCATCAGCGACTCTATATCTCGAGCTCCATATTTCATCACAGGCCATTAATGGCAGTTGAACACCACAACAACTTCTCCGGATAATCACATATTCATACTTGATAGCTTTATCATCACGAAAACGCAACAGCCATAACCACTCGAATTCACTGCAGCCTCAACAGCTCATCGACAACCTTGCTCTACCAACTACCAGCGATTGAGAAACTCCATCGACTCCACCACAACTCAAGTTCTCTTCACTCTCATTCTCTATTCTCACGTTCTCACTCCCATCAGCCTACAACCAACAGTCACCGTTAGCAGTACATGTTCATCACCTAACTGTGTCCAGTAAAAATCAGCTTTCGCTGTTGTAGAAGGAAGAAGAAGGTGGCACCTTTAAAGAAATTCAAATATCTGGGCAGCCCTTATCAACACGGCTGGGTGTTGTAGTTATATTTGAAAGTTGGCAGCCCTGAACGAACTGGCTGGTGCCATTAACATTATTTGAATCTTGTCAGCCCTTAGCGTATGCCAGGTTGTCAATAGCAGTCTCTCTTGAAATGACCTTTTTGCCTTTAGTATTCGTTTCGCTCATAACTTTCTCATACGAAGTCAGAATGACCTCGTTCTTTCGCCGTTGGATTCGTAATCAAATTCTCTACAAGATGGAGGGTAGAAATCCTGGAATAGACTGATTCCCGCTGGATCTTTGGAAATTCTTCTCTTGTAAAGCTCCATTTCACTTGTTTTAGAGATGTAACCTAATAAAACACTTAAACTTCGAAAGTAATACTAACACACGGTAATTCACACGAAATCTAGCAACTAAGAATAAGGAAATGATACTTAAAATGTATAAATTATGCACTTATCAACCATGCCTTCAGCAAGAATTTCATTGATAATATGCTGAAGTTCAAGGAATTGATCAACCACAGATTTTTCATTCGACATTTTATATTCCAAGAACCTAGCTACCAAGAATTTCTTACTTCCAGCAGTTTCAGCTTGGCATTTTTCCTCTAAAGCATCCCATAAATCAAAAGCAGAGAAATTCTCCTTTGCATTGTAAAAATCATACAGTGCATCCTCTAAACAATTCAGAATATGGCTTTCAGCCATATAGTTTTTCCTAACCCAACTGTCCAATTCCTTTTCATTTCCAGCATCATTCAAACTCTCATCAAAAGATTTCAGAACAAGATCATGTAGCATATGAAAACTCAGGAAAAACAACATCTTTGATTGCCATCTTTTCAAATCCTTCCCACTGAAATTTTCTGGTCTGTCAACATCATTTTTTCTCATTGTTACAGAAGAAAAGATTGTGTTAAGATTGTTGGTTTTGCAACAATAAAATACTGAAAACAAATGATTTTTTCTCATCTTTTAAAATATTTCTTTTCTTTTATAGACAAAGAGGAAGAGAGAAATCAGTCCATCAATTAATTCTGTGTCGATATAATGTTGTAAATCTGTGTTAACATAATGAAGTAAATCTGTGTCGACATAACGTTGTAAATATGTGTCGACATAATGATGTAAAGAAAAAAACGGGTAAATGAAATTATATTTATCGGGACAGACGTCCCCCATTAAGACAAGATTTATTTTTCGAAATTAAATTCGTTAAGGAAATAATTCAAAAGTATTTTGTCCAAAAAGATAAGTCTTGGTTGACCCACACCCGAGCCTGAGCCCGCCCGCCCGGTGGCGGCGTGCGTGCTTTGCTGCGAAGCACCGCGCGTGTATGAAATGTGTGGTTGCACCAACTAGCCCATTGCCTAAGTCCTTTCTCCCACACAAAAGTGTATTGACTCAAATGACCACTCTTAGATACAATTTTCTTAGTAATATGGAGAGACAACATCTTTAGTTTCTCATATGTAGGACTAAAGGTTTCATTCACAATTAATGAAAATGAGCTAGTGTTCTTAATGACCCTTAGGTCCTAAGATCTATTTTTACCCAGACCAAAAAATAAAACATTAAAAGTATTTTCTCCAAAAAAATTATGCATAGGTACAACAAAGTAAACATTACTGTACACATCCAAAACACATCAGAGATCTCCTCCCTCAGCAGTGACTTGGAAGACGAAATTAGGGAAAATAAAAATAATTTTAACGTTATTATTTTTTTCATCTTTCCTATTTTCTTATTCAAGCCAGTTTGCATAGACATTAAGTTTACTTCTACATTTAGAAAGAAACTGTTAAGTAAATGACAATAAGCAAATTACAGATCCATGTCTGATTTAGATTCCCATAGAATTGTTACTTGCTTTTGTGCTGGCGTTCTTTTTAAATCTAGCCTGGTGTCCCCCGTCTGGACAAAACCCTCCTTCTTCTGCACCATATACTTCCCGACGGTGTTGCAACCATGTAATCTTTGTTGTTAAATAGCTTACCCGTGGCAACCTACATTGAAAATACATATACCTTACGTTGAGTCAGGCTTGAATATGAATATTATCTAAGGAATTCAAAAGCAGGAGGGAGGAAGACATACCAAATCTAGCTTGGACGATACCACAGTGATAAAGCATAACCCGGAAGCAACAAACAAACTATAAAAAGGAAAAAAAGGAAAATCGAAATGAAAAACAAAAATGATAGCAAACATACAATATTCGTCTCTAGTTATGAGGATATGTGACCATTGAGTTCTTAGCTAGTACAACATAAAGAAAATTGTTGGGCTCAACCGTCGGTTTAAAAAATTACCATCCACATATTGACTGCTTTGCAAAGATAGAGAGAAGAGCAACTAAAAAAAAATAGCCCTCAATGAGATCGAACAAAACTGAAGACAAATAAAGAGAGACATAAATTACCACCATTTGATGAACAATGGTTAAAAAGAGCAAGGAGCCACAAATGTTTTACCCTCTTAAAGTTTTCTGAACTCAAGTATACGTATTAGTCGCAAAATAACTAAATTACAAAGTTACTAAGAGAAAGTTATTTCCGAAAGTTGATTTGCATGGATAATAAAAGGTGCTTAATAATCTTTTCTTTTGATTTAAAAGAATTATAATCACAGCACCAAGAGGATACAAGCACTCTTTGAATAAGAAATAATGTGTGCCCGTGAAAGAGATATTTTCAAAAAGAGAGAAGTGTTATAGGGTGAGATAGTAGTAGAGAGAAAAAGAGAGATAAGTCTTAAAGATCATCGCTATCACCCTTCATCATGTAGAACTATTGTTTGAACCCCTGTTTGCTACCAGTTTAAGAAAAATTAAACCATATCCTACGGAACAAAAAAGTGTTTTGAGTTAAGTATCATAAGAATAATCAAAACAAAGATGATTATTTTAATAAGGCTAATGTAACGCTATAAACATAATTAGAAAAAAATATAAGTGTTGTTTGTTAAACATAATAACAATGATGAAAATACAGATAATCATGGAATAATAACATATCAATTTTGATCCAACAACAAACATAACAATAATCAAAAGCTCACCTTTAAACATAACTTGATGCCTCTTAGTCTTCACTGCCATGCCTGAATCGTAACCCCTAACCAACATTTAAAAAGAAAAAATTAAAGAATAACGATTGGTTAAAATTGATACTTCTTCCGTCCTATTTTAGATGAAAGGGAAGATTTTTTTTCAAGTACTAAATTAGATGAAGGTTTTTATATTTTTACCAAGTTTTTTTTATTTGTCCCTATATTGGAATCAGACACCAGAAACAAGGAACAAAAAATTAGGAGATTTAAATATTTTAAGAATTATTATTAAGGGGTATACTTGAAAAAAATTTATTCACTTATTTTTCTTAATCTACGTAAAAATATATAAACCTTCATCTAAATTAGGACGGAGGGAGTAAGAAGGATGAAAATAGAGATGATGATGAGAGCTTGGAGCTTAACTTAGTATCTATTAAATTATTAGCAACTCTGAGGAAAAGCTTAACTCAATATCAATTAAATTACGGACTATGTATGTTCCGAGAATTTGGGGAAGAATGGAATATGGAAAAAGAAGAAGTAATTGTCCTGCGGCGAAAATGGTAGAGTGAAGTTAAGAATAAAAAGAATAGCTAAGGTTAAGTTGTTTTTTTAGGATTATCAGGGTTAGGGGTTTATGGTTAATCTGGGCCGTTGAATGTTTGAACACAAAGACGTCCATCAGAAGTGAATGTCAGACTGTATAGCTTAGCATAACCCGGTACACTTAAGTATTTGGTGTAAAGATGGTGTAATTTATTTTACCCAAAAACGTTTCGACTAACCGTGATGCGTCAAGTGGCCTCCCAAAATCACCAATGTCCAAAGCCCTTTTCTTGGCTAATAGGGATGGTGGATTTCATCACCATTTAACGAGGGAGCGAATACAATACTGAGTTTTAAAGGAGAGATATTAACCTAGTGATTACTCACGATATAATGAACCCATTTAGAAACGGTGGTTTCACATAAAAAGCTATGTACGGTAAAATTTCAATAAATTAATAAGTTATTAGTATATCAAAATATATCAAATTTAAATTTTTAAAAGAAGTGTGTAAATCATTCTACTATAATAACGAATACTTAGGGATTTTATTTTAAATAAAAATTACTTTTTAGTTATTTTACGTTATAATATTAAATAATATATCGCAAATTATGTGTGTAAATATATATCTTTTGATCTTAAAATTAAAGAAAATAACACAATAAAAACAATCAGAAACTTATTAAAGGATAACAAAAAATTAGAAATAAAATCCAATGTTGTATAAATGTGAACAAAAAACAAACAACTTCAAATTCTTATTTAATAAGACACCGTAAACTATATTACAATGATTATTAAATTATATATTTGTCACATCTTATTGATTTTTTTTATTATTTAAATTTAACATGATTATTAATTTAACACGCTGACCCAAATTAAAATTGATATTATTTTAGGAGGATATTAATTTATAACAGTTTAATTTAACAAAAATTCTAAACATACCATCCCTACAAACAACATAAAAATCGTCCCTTTACATTTTTTCTCGTAGTAAAGCCCAAAAGCGGCGCCTACTAATTCAAGGGGAGCAGAACCCACTTGTAATACGAGGGGATGGTTTTGAGCTCGTTTTTAGGGCGGTATGTTTAGAAGGATAGTTAACTTAATAAAGTTCTACACCCATTAGCGGATTTGGTCTCATACTAAAGCAAAAAGAACAAAAGAGAAAGAACATCCAACATGTACTTCTTTCAGAGGCATGAACTAAGCAATATGAAGTGAACTGCAGCATATTTTCCGCCTAATTTAGCCTTAAGGTCAGCATGTACTTCTTTCAGAGGCATGAGCTGACCAAGATGAACTGTAGCATATTTTCTGCCTAATTTAACGTCTCGATCAAACCAACTTTTGTCAACAAATCATGGTTCACATTTTTTTTCTAGATAATGCGAGAGAGTGGGTAAGAGGTAGCCAAGTGCTTTTAATGTTGGAGTTGGTAGTTGATACCGGGTGGGGTTTCAATAAAGACCTAGGACTAACTCATAACGTACCATGATGACTGCAGGTGCTACCAAAAATCATAGTTGTGCCGAGACCAGAGCCCCTGCACGTTAAGTTATCATGTCATAAATAGGGGACAACCACCCAGAGAATAATCATACCAAATATGTTTGACTAATACCCGCAGTACTTGACATGTACATTATACACTATTGTTTAAATTACAAATATGTGAGTGGGTGTGACTCGCCAAAAAGGGGAATGTACACAAGCATGGAAACAAAATAGTTATGGGAATACTGCTTCTTATTTAACGAAATGACAATTTTATTTCATGGTTCTTTTTCTTTCCGGAGTATTTTCTTTTTTGAACCATTATAATCATGGTTTTATTGAAATATACGAAAATTATTTTAACCCTACTACTAAAAGTTAAAATAAAATCATTATAAAAAAAATAAAATAAAATCCTTATCTAACTATTTATTTTATTAATTAATATGTTTGATTAGTAATAATTAATTCAAATATTAGTTTAACTTAGTTAGTGATTAAACTAGATTATAGTTATTGTTAGACGGTAAGAATTAGAGTATATTTTTTTTTTAAGTTTGTAAAAGAAGAAGAAAAAGTTGGAAAAAACTAGGGGTTTTGAGTTTTGGTAGTAAAGATGAAAATTTATAGTGACGATGAGGATTCTAGTGGTGATGAAAAAATGGGTGCATCTACGTATCACCTATCAGATTACAAAAATGAGTTCGATCCTACCAATTTGGATTATTTGTTGGATAAATAAGAACGTGTGAACCAAGGCATATTTGATGAATTTGCTCAAGAAAATGAAGAATCTAACCGGGAAAATGAAGATCTTAATGCTTCAAATCATCTGGTATACGTTGTTAGGGTCTCCAAACATGTTTTCCAACCTTATAATTGCTCCAAAATGGATTTTTTGTAAAATTTTGAGCTGTTCTCTGGGCTATGTACTACCCAGAATCGTTGGATACGATGACACCGTATCCAACGGTTCTATATCTTCTGGGGGAATATGAACCGGAATCGGTGGATATGGTCATGAACAACGACCGATTCTGGTATATATTTGGCGGGATTGGTAGGTCAAATAATCGGCTTTTATGGACTCATTTACCAAATGATTCAATCCCTTGGAAATTTTCCTAAAATTCTCAAAGAATAGAATCGTTCGATATGTGTTGCACTATGCGCTGATTCCAATTGAAAAAGTTTCCAGAGAGCTCCACTTTGCTGAATGCTAGAATCCGCACACAAGTAAGTTCAAGTGTGCCGATTTTATCCTTTGGGGATTTTTTCCAAAAATGTTGACAAGGAAGAATCAGTCGATATGGGATGATATAAAGGCCGATTTTGTGGAATAGTTGGGCACGATTCTCCCATGGCTACCAATTCTGTTAGCCTAATTTTTCGATATATATATTGTAGATTGTTGAAACACTCGGCGACAATCAACCCGAACCCGTGTCTCAGATGGGGCCTGATACTTCTGACCACTACTACATTGATTTGGTATGGGTAAAGAGAGACGACGTAAAACAATTGTTTATGGACAAAGGGATAGAGATCAACCAAGCATTATTCTTAGGCAACGTTCGAGGTTTGATCTTTTAGAAATTGTTTGCGAGAGAAGTGGCAAGATTGAAAGTCATTGGGCAAAGGAAAAACCGTATATGAAAAAGACGCAGAGGGTCTACATTACTAAATCAAAGAAGCATGGGTGCCCGTTTAAGATTATAGTGAATAGACGCAATGGTGTATATAAGCCTTCTAAAGTGATGAATGGTTGTCACAGTCATGATCATCCGGAATCTCTTATTGGATGCTGCCGTTTGTGTGTTAAAACCACATCAAAAAGCAACGGTTAAGTCGATGAAGGCACCTACACCAAGTAATATCCTTAGGAAGATAAAGGTGGATGATCCTAAAAACTTGTCCACTTTGAGGAAAATCTACGCAGCAAGAGAAAACATCAGGAGGACGGAATGGGATGGTAGAGCGGTAATGGAACAATCTCAGTGGTTAGCCGAGCAACACAACTACATGATGAAGAAGCAGGTAGTGGACGGAAAGGTGACTCATATTTTCCGGGCACATCCGAAGATGATCCAATTGGCTCAATGCTTCTATCAAGTTTTGTTCATGGATTGCACTTACAAGACAAACAAGTGCAACATGTCGTTGCTAAACATATGTGGCCACACTTCAAACAAAAAAACTTTCTCGGTGGCATGGGGTTTTATGGATCGGGAGAATGAGGTGAGCTTTATTTGTATGTTGGAAACCTTGAAAGAGATTTTTAATAACGATCAAATGCCTAGGATCATAGTGACGGATAAGGATCAAGCACTAATGAATTAAGTAGAGTTTGTTTTCCCGGATGCCAAACAATTTCTTTGTACATGGCACATACAATGCAACATCAGAGCGCATTGCAGGGGCCACATCCAGAGGCCAAAACCACGGAAAGGTACTGCTTATGAGAAGGCTGAAGATGATCTTCTTAGTAAACTAACTCGGGAGGAACGAGAGGAAGAGAAAGATAATGAAGAGAAATTGAAAGCTTTTCAACAACATTGGCATTTGATGGTACATTCCATGTCCGAGGCCGAGTACAAATATAATCTGGAGAGTATCAAATATGTTTGGACAAAGGTTGCTGAGAAAGCAGTGATTTATTAATTGAAGCAATTGTTGGACCCGTACAAAGAAAGTTTTGTGTACGCGTATACCTACCAACATATGCATTACAAGAATGAAGCGACAAGTATAGCGGAGGGGTCTCATGGACGATTGAAAAAACTACTTCAGGGGAGTCAAAATAATGTGGTTACGGTAAAAGAAGTTATCCATCAATACACCATGAAGGATATCAACAAGATTCAGATCCAAAAGGAATATAGTATGATGAAAGTTATGACCACGTACTCCGATGATTATGGTACGTTGCTAAGGGGTATTTCTTATAGGGTGTCACATTGGGCTATCCATTATATGATAAATGATTATAAGTATTTTAAAGATAAAAAGCACATGAGAAAGAAGATTGTTTATTCTTATAAGACGATGACGGCCATGGGGCTCCCGTGTCGTCACATCATTGCAAGTAACCCCCAATGGATTCCATTTGAGATCATTGATTCGTTTTGGAAGCAACTTACTTTCACACCAATCCCGATGGAAGATACAAGTCAATTATTTGTCGACACGGATCTTGGGAGAAAAATAATCGAGGGCTACTCCAACAAGAACAATTTACAACGATAAATTTTGATGCATGATTTGGTCCTCGCGATTTACCTACATATACAACTGGTTGAAGAACCAACTAAACTACCGCCGACGGGTAGACCACCTACCAAAGTGGATAGGAAGCAAGAAAGGAAAGAGTACAAGGCGGCAATGAGTAACCAAAGAGACAGTTCACTACATGAGCATACCAACGTTATGTATGAAGACGCTCCCGCTCCAAAGAAAAGGGGTCGCCCGAAGAAGCAAGAAAGTGGACCAAGTGGGAAACAAGCCAAGTCAAATGATCAAAAGTATCTGATCGTTCCCATCTTTCCAATGTAAGAAAGTCAAGCGAGTTCAACACAAGGCAACGAAAAGGTTCTCATCGTCCCTTCGCAAGAAAGTCAAGCGAGCACAAGAAGAGTACGATTAAAAGTGAAAGCAAGGAAAAAGGGGTCCATGGTTTCCCCGCAAGAGACGTTGACTATAAGAGAGGAAATTGATTATCAAGTAACATTTAGGGATATGTTGGGTAGACCTCATCAAACGTGTTATACGTTGTTCCATGAGTATCTTAAGAAACTCCCTTCAATCATTCGTCCCTACGTTTTATCTACCGACGACGTGGATGCGGATGGAAATTATGGGTTTCATGTTGCGACCGAACTAATAGGCCATTTAAGTTTGGCGGATGAGGAGAACCTAACTAAATGCCAATATTTTAGAAACATGATGAACTTACGACTTCAAGAAGATAAGAAATTTTACATCTCGATGACGAGGGAAGGTATAATGGGAGACAAACAAGTTGAGTTCGACGAATTGGCTTCTCATGTTCAAGGGCCGGAAGGGGATGAACCAATTACCAATAAGCATTGGATGACCATGCCTCGATGTGGCCATCTTTTGGCGGATACATGGAGTTGCGTTGTTCATTATTTTGTTCAATGAGCATCTCTTACCTTCACACCAAGGAGAACAAAGTGTGATGAATCGCTTAAAGATCGAAGAATTGTTATAGTCAACATTAGCAACATACATTTTATGGTCTTAGGCTACGTGAATATTGTCCATTACCTCCATTGTGTAGGTTCACTTATTTTGCAGGTTTCACCAACAACACCTCTAAGGAATGGCTGGAAAAATACGAGCCCAACATGAAACTTTGGGGTGAATTGGAGGAGCCGGAACAAATCAAGGGTACGATCGTGTTGAATTAAGTATTTGTCTTTTGTTAACAAATGAACTATCGGATGTCTATGGTTTGTACCTTTCATATATTGAACAACCACTATTAATAAATGTAATGAATTTGTTTTTTGGTTACTTTGAATTTTTGTTGGAACAACACCTCTTAGAAAAGCAATTGCAGGAATTTTTAAAAATGAGTTACTCAGAATCGGTGGATACGACACATCCGTATCGACCGATTCTGATTCACATTTACCAGAGAGTTATTCAAAATCGTTGGATACATAAATGTTTTGTCCATCGATTCTGAATCTATTGCAAAAACCTGCAATGGTCGCAAGAGGTGCAGCTGGAATCGGTGGACATATATGTGCATTGTCCACCGATTGTGGATCACAACTGCATAAGTGTGGTAATTTTTACCACCAATCATTTAACATAACAACGAATAACGAACTTCAAACCATTGATATAATACTTCCAACCATAAGTTCATCCATTCATCCACAAACAAAATAAAAATAAGTATCCGAATAAAACAACACAAACTAGTTAACGCAGCAAGAAGTCTTATTTTAGTTCAACCAACAAGTCTTAAAAACATGTATTAGGTATCATCCGCAGGAGGAGCGTCACCATCAGCAGCAGCATCTTCAACATCACTCTTCAAGGATTGCATCTTGGGCTCTCCAATTAGAAATATCCTTTCTTAAGTTGGATGCCACTTCAATCACCTCCCCAAGCTCCTTCATTGCCAGCTGAAGCAGGATTTCCAGGATTTCATCCAGTTTGGTCTGGTTGGGGAATCAGAGGTCGCGGCTAACCTTTTTCTGTGGCTTCCTTTCGATGTCACATTATTGGGTTGGGCCATAACCTCTCTTGCAACCATCCATAATGGTTGTACAAATAAATAAATTGAACAACAAATATCACTAAAGATTCCAACAATTCAATAATCTCTAGTTCAATCACCAGAAAAAAATTATGTATATAATGAACAGAAAATAATCGTTGACTAAAACCATCTTTATCCAACGATTCTAACTGCAAAATCTATCAGAAAACACCAAGCAAGAATCATTAGATAATACCATCTTTATCCAATGGTTCTAACTGCAAAAGGTAACAGAACACACCAAACCAGAATCGTTGGTTAGGTACCATTTTAGATACCCGATTCTTCTTACTTCTAAAACCCAAAAACTTTCATATCCAAAATTATTAGATATGACCATCGATTCTCATAGGGTAATAGTAAAAACTTGAAAGCAAGGGAATCGATGATAATCATGTGATTATCCAACGATTCCAATATAGAAAAAGTAAAAAAAATAAAAGACCAGAATTGGTGGATAAGTAGGTGTCTTATCCAACGATTCCAGTATAGAAAAAGTAAAAGAAAATGAAAAAGTAGAATCGTTGGATATGATCTGCCTTATCCCATGATTCTGCTGCATGTTCTTCATGCTCTTAAGAACACAACCATAATTGGTGGATACGATGGATCCACATCCAACGATTCTGAAAAAAAATCAGAAAATTTGATTCACGTAAACAAAGATTTTTACACATGGATATATCACAAATGCTATTATAAAAAAGGGTTTATAGAGATTTACCTTGTAGTTAATTCAGGGCGATGGGATTTTGTTTTTGGAAAAGTTAAGGTTAGGATTTTTAGATTTTTGAAAGTGAAAGGAAATGGAAAGTTTTTTTTTTTTTTTTTTTTTGATTTCGTTTGGTTTGATTTGGATTGTAGTGAAATGAGGAAAGATTTTTTTATTTATATGATTTAAGTATTAGGGATAATTAATGAGTAGAAGATAGTTTAGTAATTTTTATAATAACTAATTAGACACCTTTTATCCCCTCATCTAGGTGGGAACAAAATTGGATATGACTAAAATAATTTCTATAGACTCCAATATAGCCAGGATTATTATAATGATTATTGTGCCCAAGTTAATAGGGAGTACCTAATTATTTGGTTGCTAATTTCAGAGAAATATGTAAACAGTAATTATTTTATTATTTTAGTTTCTTTTAACTTTAAATAGTAACATTTAGAAGAAATATAACCTTCTTTTCTAAAGAAAAATAAACTTAGATATATATATATATCTCCTAATTAATCTATTTTCCAACCTTAATTCCTAACTATTTAATTTTCTACAATCTTTGATCAACTTTTCTATTTACTTCTTGGCTAGTTTATCAATTTTTAAGTAATTCACATTTTTCAAATTATTTTCTTATGATTCGGCTATTCACTCTTAACTAATTGATATGAGTCCAAATTTATACACTTCTTTAAAACCGGGATACCCATTCCTCTCTTTCCTGTAATTTTTTGATGAAAAAACCAGTTGTAGTACAGAACTTCCTAATTGATATAAGAATATATTATATTTAGCATTTGTTATAAACGTGTAACTTAATTAAAAATATCTAGGGTAAGTCTAGGTTATTAGCGTTTAATAACCATGATGCCCTTGTGTCTAGCCATACAAATAGAGGCCTTATTGTTTGTTTGTTTCACATATTCAATGACAATTCTCCTTCTTCTTTTTCTTCTTCTTCTCTATTTCTCTGTTTTCTTTAGTTGACAACACATTATCAAGCACGTAGCTCTACCAACTAATCGACAATGTCAAATATCTCTAAGTTGGACTTTATGGCCTTCGATATAGCTGAGAAGAACTATTTGTCCTGGATTTTGGATGTTGAAGTGCACCTTATTGCCAAATTTTTGGAAAATACAATTGTCCTTAACAACAAAGAATCCCATGAGGATTTCTCTAAGGACTTGATATTTCTCCATAATCACCTTGATGAGGACTTGAATTCTTATTATCTTACGGTGAAAGACACATACACTTTGTGGACATAGTTAAAAGATCGCTTCGATCATAAAAAAAAAATAATGATTCTTCTATGAAAGTATGAATCCTCTGTGACAGAATTCTTCCAATGGAAGGAGAATATATTGATTGAGAGTATACAGGAGAGTATTACAGAAGATTATTAGAGTTAATGATAGAACATTCTATCATTACTACCTACAGTTGTATAGGATACAGTTAACATATATAGAAGATATTGGCATCAGTTTACATGTATAGAAGATCACTCAATATCCCCCCTCAAGTCGATCGTGGTGTAGCCTTAAGAGAGAGCTTGGAAGTCAAGTACTGAAATCTATCTTTTAATAAGCCCTTGGTGAATACGTCAGCAAGTTGATGTCGAGTACATATGTATGTATCTGCAAACAACCTCGTTGCACACGTTCACGAACAAAATGGTAATCAACATGTAGATGCTTTGAGCGAGAGTGTTGCACTGGATTTAAAGCAAGATATGTGGCACTGACATTATCACAATACATGATTGGAGATGATGGCATGTATATACCTAAGTCTTGTAGTAGATATTGAATCCAAATCACGTCAGCAGTAGTTAAAGAAAGTGCACGATACTCAGCCTCAATGCTTGATTAGAGACAGTTGGTTGTTTCTTTGAACACCAAGAAATCAAGTTATTTACAAGAAAAACACAATTACCAGTGGTAGAACGAAGAGAGTCTGGACTTTCTTCCCAATCAGCGTCACTAAAACCACGAAGTTGAAAATTAGATTTAGCTGTAAAGTAGATACCATGACCAAGATTTCCCTTTAGGTATTGCAATGTTCGTTTCACTGCATTAAAATGAACATCAGTAGGCGAATGCATAAACTGACAAACTTCATTAACGGAATATGTAATATAAGGACGGGTCATGGTAAGGTATTGTAAAGCTCCTACTAGACTACGATACGAAGTGATATTATCTAACAATATACCATCAAATGCAGACATCTTACTCCCAGTAGAACAAGGGGTTGCAACAGGTTTTGAATTTAACAAGTCAATACGATTAAGAATATCAAGTGTGTAACGAGTTTGACTAAGATGTAAACCATTTGGAGTGCGTATCTCCATACCAAGAAAATAGTGAAGATCACCTAAATCACTCATAGAAAATTGCTTGCTCAAGTCATAAATTAGGGTAAACAATGCAGGATCAGAACCAGTTATCAAGATATCGTCGACATATAATAAGAGTACAAGAATTCCAGTGGAAGAGTGACGAATAAAAGAGAAGTGTCTGATTTAGATGGTTTAAACCCCAATTCAGATAGATAGGAAGTGAACTTATGAAACCAAGCTCGAGGAGCTTGTTTCAAACCATACAAAGATTTATGAAGTTTACATACATGGTTAGGAAAATCCTTGTTAACGAACCCCGGAGGCTGAACCATGTATACATCTTTATCAAGAGAACCATGAAGAAAAGCATTCTTGATATCTAATTGTCGAATTGGCCAGAAAAAAGTAACAGAAATACTAAGGACAAGACGAATAGTTACTGGTTTTACAACATGACTGAACGTTTCTTCATAGTCAAGTCCATATTGCTGAGAATAGCCTTTAGCAACTAGTCGAGCCTTGTAGGGATCAATAGAACCATCATATTTTTGTTTAATCCGATAAACCCATTTGCAGCCAACAAGATTCATGTGAGATTGGCGGGGAACTAAAGACCAGGTCATGTTACTTAACAATGCATTAATCATCAAGCATTGCAGCTTGCCAAAGAGGATTTTTATTAGCAACAGTGAAGGATGTTGATTCAGTAGGTATCTCATGTAAAGATGCAAGGAAAGTAGATGGAACAGGATGTTTAGTAGCTAAATAAGATTTAAGAATTTTTTTTTAGAAATTCCTGTTTTGGAGCGAGTTACCATGGTATGTTGATTTGTGTCTGTCGCCGGGGACGGTGCTGCGCCAACATTGCCCAATGAAGATTGTTCACCTGTAGTAGAAATCAATGGATGTATCGTAGCAATAGTCGATGGTTGAACATCATTAGATACGGGTTGAGATTCTATAGCAATTGATGTGGAGTTATTTAATGGTAAAGGTACATAAACAGTATTAGACAATGCTGGTGAAGATGAACTTTGTGGTGCTGATGGGTAAGTTGGTGATTGGTTATTACATGGTAAAGTTTCAGTTGAGGAATCACTTGAGAAATGAACATATTTGGAATATTACCGTTGAGACAAACCCATTGAAAGGTTTCTTTTGGTGAAGGCAGTTGACTATTAGATTTTTGCAAACAATCAACACCATAAGGGAAGCATTGCTCATCAAAGAGGACATCCCTAGAAGTGTAAACACGATTGGAAATTGGTTCAAGACATTTATAACCTTTGTGATGATCACTGTAACCAATGAAGATACATGGTTTTGATTTAAGATCATGTTTATGTTGACGATACGGGACTAGATAGGGATAACAACGACATCCAAAAACTCGTAAAAAATCATTTTTAGGAACTCGATAGAATAAAACAGAGTACGGAGTAGCACCTTTCAGTACATGAGTAGGTAAACGATTTATAAGGTACACGGTTATGCCAAAAGCTTCTGACCAGAAATATTTTGGTAAGGAACTATGGTGAAGAAGTGTAAGGCCTGTTTCCACCATATGACGTATATTTCTTTCGGCAACCCTATTTTGTTGCGGAGTATGGGGACATGAAAACTGGTGGAGTATACCATGTTCAGTTATTTTTTTTTGCAGAGGACGAGAAATAAATTCACCACCACCATCACTCTGTAATATTTGAATGCGAGAGTTTAACAAGTTTTCAACCAAAGGAGTAAAGGATTTAAAACAATCATATTCTTGAGATTTGGTTTTCAAAAAAATATAGCCATGTGTAGCGGGAGTAATCATCAACAAGAATAAAAAATTATCTGAAACCAGATGTAGAAATAATGGGAGAAGGACCCCATAACTCAACATGAACTTTTGATAAAGCTTTTTGAGTTTTAATGTCATGCTTAACAAAAGAAAGTCGGTGGTGTTTCGACTGAGCACAACTACCATAGATACCAAAACGAGATACCCTATTGGACGAAGACACTATTTTATTGGAGACTAAATGACTAAGAACTTGACGATGTAGATGACCTAGTCGTTGATGCCAAACTGAAGAAGGTGCACGAACACCAAAGTATGCTGAAGTTGAAGAACCATGTATAGAAGGAGAAGATAAGTCATATGATTTTAGAGCAGGATACATGCATCCTCTATTGGGTCCGTGGAGAAGCGGAGTCCCCGTTCGTCGATCCTTAATCACAAAACCAAGTTTGTCAAAGGTAATAGAAAGATCATGATCAGAAGTGAGTTTAGAAATAGATAAGAGGTTCTTCTTGATTTTAGGAACATGATAAACATTATGGAGAGTAAGAGGCATTTTTGATGTATGAAAAATAATATCACCAGTAGTAGTTATGGATAGTTTACCATTACCAACCGCTACCTGATCTGTACCATTGTACGGAGTGCAGTTCACCAATTGTGAAGCATCACCAGTCATATGATGAATTGCGCCATTGTCTACATACTAATGCTGATCAAACGGGGTACCATTCATTTGCATTACATCAAACGTTTGAAGGAGATCATTAGCTTGGTACGCATGATCAAATCTATAATTGCACTCAAAGGCTGTATGTCCTTGTTTGTTACAAACTTGACAAATAGTTGGAGAAGCACCAAGAATTGAACGAGATTGATACCGCTAAGGTGTGTTGAAGTTTTGATAACCTTGGGATCTACTTCTACCACGTCCATTATAACGACCACCACCAAACCGACCACTACCGCGACCATTGTTTCGACTACCACTACGAGGGGATGAATTATTGAAGTTGCAGCTGTTAGGACGATTGTTGGTGTTAAAAGATGTGTTTGATTGCTGATTGAGATTTAGAAATGCAGCAGACATATGAGTATTTGCAAGGATTTGATGTTGCCCAATATGAGCCTCATGGCTTAAAAGAAGAGGATTCAGTTGAGAGAATGTTGGAGGATTTTCTCGAGTTTCTATAGCTATGAAAAACTCTCATATTCAGGACCAAGACCTATAAGAGTGTGATGAACAAGTTCACTATCACTTACAGGAGCTGGAGTAGAAGATAGGGAATCATAGATGGATTTTATTTTAGCAAGATAGTCAGAGACAGAAAGGGTATTACGTTGGATTGTTTGCAGTTGAAAACGAAGTTGATAATTTCTAGATGTGACTTTGGAGTTGAAAGTGTTCTCTAAATATTGCTAAAGATCTTTAGAAGTTTCAAAGGCAGGTGTACTAGCCATAACAGAATCAGTGAAGGTGGCTTGAAGCCATGTAAGAAGATGTCCATATGATTTAGCCCAGTAAGAGTAGAGAGGATTAGGAAGAGATGAACCTGGGTTGGGACCTTGAATATGGGAGGGAGGGGGAGAAACTTCAGAATCAATAAATTGATATAGGTCATGAGATCGAAGAATAGGAATTAGTTGTTTCTTCCAAACTAAAAATCTTTCATCTATGAGTTTGATGGACAGAAGTTGAACTAAGTTACTGATTTTTTGGAAGAGGGTAAGGAGAAGTAGTATCAGTAGTATTTAAGTTTTCTACAGATGCTATTGAGTTGAAGGTAAGAAGAAAGAAGAAGGTAATGGCTCTGATACCATATGAATGTATGAATCCTCTGTGACAGAATTCTGCCAATGGGAGGAGAATATATTGATTGAGAGTATGCAGGAGAGTATTACAGAAGATTATTAGAGTTAATGATAGAACATTCTATCATTACTACCTACAGATGCATAGGATACAGTTAACATATATATAAGATATTGGCATTAGTTTACATGTATAGAAGATCACCAAATATCTTCCATGTGCAAGGTATAAGTGGATGCCTTCGTTTTTAATAGTACTTCAAGGGTGTTAGTGCATACAATTCTTACTTTTTCAAATTATATCTCGCTTAAGGTTATGCGGAGAAACTATGAAGGATCCTGACCTTTTGGAAAAAACTCATTCCACTTTCCATGTTGCATCAAATATATTGTTTCAATAGCAGTATCAAGAGAGAAACTTTACAAAGTATTCTAAGCTTATCTCTTGCCTATTGGTTGTTGAACAATATAACAAATTGTTGTTAAGGAACCATCAAAATCATCCTAAAGGCTCAACACCTGCTCTTTAAGTGAATACTACTGTTTCTGAAAGCCGTGGGAAAAGGCATGACGTTGGTTAGGTCCTAAATATTTCAATAACAAGAAGCATGATGGTCATGAATCTCATCATCGGAATGAGAAGAAAGAGAATATGTTCCCTGAACCGAAAGAAAAACGCTCAGAAAGCTATTCGAAAAAACACGATGAATCAATATGTCATTGATGTGGTTCGTCAGGGCATTAGACAAATGTTTGTTGTATGCCTAAGCACCTTATTGATCTTCACAAGGCTGTATATATGAAGTACTGTTGGATCTTGCCAATCCAATGGAAATTAATTAAGAATCAAAGAAACTTGGAAATATTTGAGAAAAGAATCAATGTCTTTAAACTTCTTCTTTTTTTTTTCTATGAGGCTTGAAATCATTAAGAAATAATGCTCAAAGAATCAATGTCTTTGAACATTATTTTTATTTTCAATAAATGACAATATTTGCCTTATTTTAGGTAGTTATTTCTTTGCTTTAGCTAGTTGTTTATCAAGTGTTTCAATTTAGTTAGTTTGTTGAAATTCTCTTTAGTAATGAAATTTGATTTGGTTTTTAGAATTTATTGCTCTTAACTTATATTATTATCTTTCTTTTTCTATCGGAATATTAACTTTGCTAATGGCAAGTTTACAACAAACGGCGAAGTTACATGTCTTGTTAGTAATGTGTGGTTTTTATAGGACAACATATAACCGTTATATAGCCATTGGTAATTTTTATAAAAATATATTTGTTATCGGTTAATACTTGGCCGATCGGCTAACCCTTGGACGCTAATAGCTATTTGATCTAACGTATCTAAAGAAGCATATTGTACTATTCAATGAAGGCGTTCATGGATGGAGTTGTTAATTAAAAATCCAAGTACCGATAAATTAAAAATGAAAGTCTAATTTTAAACTTTACTTCTTGTTTTAATATCTAATTTTCGAATTAATTTTTAGTACTGCGCCTTATAAACTTGGACAATAAAAATTTAAATAAATACTTCAATAAAAACCTCGAATAACTTTTGGCCTCTTTTCCTTGGTTCTTATAACCAATACAATGGCTACTATGGTTGTTAACCTTCAAAACCTGAACTCTTCTTTGCCTTTTAGCATCTGATTTTCCTGGGTTAACTTCCAAAAATTTAACTCTTGTTTCCCTTTTACCTTTCACTATTTTTTTAAACCAGCACATATCTTATCAGGAGCAGCTTCAAGTTTGGCTTCATAAAAATCACAAAGTTGGTGTTGATTGTCAACTTGAGATGCAATTTGAGACAATTCTATTGACAAATTTAGAGAACTAGAATAAGGATTAAAAGAATTTTTAATAAAAAATTATTTTAGAGAAGATTGATTTTAGATGTGAGTTGAGTGTTTGAAGAGAGTATAATTTATAGGTGTAAAAAACATAGTTGTATATCTTGTTGTTAGAAAATAGTCATTGTAATTCAAACTTGAACTTATCATCGAAGGTTGAGACGATATTCTAAGCATGGGATGGTCGGTTTAATCTTCTACGAAAAATTAATTTTCCCACTGTAAAAAACTGAGTATGTCCATCCACGTAGACCATCGAATGTTTCATTTGTCAATTTACACTGGCTTTCCTCTAATATGGTTTTTTATGTAACTTACTGAGTGAAGAGTATGTTGTTTTCATTAACGGGAATAGTTTGATCATTTTTCTAGAGATTTAATTAAATTTAGCAATGGTGGGTCCCATGGATGTTTAGGCAGGACCTAACATTTCCATCCGAAATCACTTTTCTCCGGTTACGGGTTTTGACTTTTGTGTTTTTTTTTTATCTGTTTAAAATTTTTGTTCAATTATTACACCATGTAAAACACAAATTTATTTTAAAACAAAGGGTACTTTGCGTTTCCTTTTCTCTAAAGATGTCTAATTTGCGTTACCTCCTTTAGATATCACTAATTAGCAAAACCTTCCATTGTTAGGTTATATGCTTACGTGTCTTTTAGCTCATTCAATATCAGTGTACACATGGAAAATATATACGTGTCCTTCTTACTACCCAAAGTACCCCCTCTTTTCTTCTTCTTCTTATTTGTTTCAGGTCACCGTGGTTATCTTCTATGAGGATAATAGATCATGAAAAATACCATGTTCGGTAAGGTGATGAACAAGGTAAAATAAAATTGAATAAAGACATAACATATTCCTTTCCGATTACCGCCATTAGTACTACCACCAGAAACATTTAGAAACAATATTTTTTACTCAAATTGAGAATTTGAGCAAGCCCACTTCAAAAACCTAATCGATCTTATCACTTACAGTTCAGTTTTATCTTCGATTTTCAGAAATCCATAGCAACACAAATCCAATTTCTCATGCTTATTATCATCTGATTCATTCCAAACTTACTCTAATTAATGATTCAAACCTTTAATCATGATATTAAAACTGTTGGAAAATAACACTGAATAGAGGATGAAAAACAC
>JAJJMC010019642.1:16016914-16044463 GCA_023531435.1 Papaver californicum
TAATTAAACAAATTTAATTTGAGATATTTAATTAAAAGATTTTGTTAAAAACCTGATTTAAATTTATAAATTCAAAACGGTAAAATACTTAATGTACAAAATTAAAATATAAAACTGCTAGATCTCAGATAGGCACACGCACTCGCAAGGCACACGCCAAGGGTCGCACCAAGGGTCACGCAAAAGCACACGCAAGCTCCGCAAGCCCGCGGTCCGCGGTGCTTCGCACCGCACATGTGTGCATTTGCCCACTAGTCCATTTCCTAAGTCCATATCCAATCCACTAGTTCTTTTTCCTTATATAGAACGTTTGTGGTAAAGAGGATAAACTTCCTCCTTGGTTTGCCCAATATGCGACAAACCAAAGATTTCTCATTCACTAAGAAGTAAAAATGGATGGCTCTATTTTTCCACCCCAAGTTTGGACTAGTGACCCTTGATCCCACTAAGATATATTCAGTAACAAAAATCATTTTAAATAAGAATCTATTTTTTATTCTAACACTTTATATACTCATGTATCCATTTTCCTAACTCCAATGCACCCAACAAAGCACAAGATGACAAAACACTAAGCACTGTAACATCAGTAGGAGTGATATTACTACCTTGCAATTTCCTAAACAATGCCAGCGCTTGATTCGGCTGACTGCACCTACTATACCCAGTAATCATAGAGTTATAAGTAACAACACACGGGTTTGGCACTTTATCAAAAACTTTACTTGCGGAAGAAATGTCGCCACATTCAGTATACATATTTATAAGTGTTGGATGAATGTACTTGTTATCATACAACCCAAGTTTAATAACAAGATTATGAACTTGTTTACCTTCTTCAAAAGCTTTAAAGCTCAACTCAAGAACTCGAGCAAAAAGTGTTAAAGCTCTAAAGGGAGTGACGGAAAAGTGTAATCATCAGGGAAAAGACGGAAAAGTGTAATCATCAGGGAAAAGACCCAACTCAAGAACTCGAGCAAAAAGTGTTAAAGCTCAAAAGGGAGTCTTAGTTAAAGCATACCCACGAGCCATTGCGTTAAAAATAACACTATCTGGTTGTGGAATTTGATCAAACAGATTCTGGGCATGGTCCATCGTTCTAGAAGGATTAAGTGCACAGAAATTTATGAGTTTTGTGATAACTGAAATATCATGTCAGGTTTGTTTTTATTGTAAAGGCTTGAATTTGTTTAAGTTCTCTAAGGGAATTACATTTTTTTAAGAGAGATAGAGGAGATTGGTTTGTTTCTGCTTGAATGTTTAGTTTTGATTTAGGATGAGATAGAGGATCCAGAGGAGGACTTGAAGTTGCCATTGTTGATGATTTGAGTAGTTTGTCATGTGGAATGTACCGAAAGATAAGAAGATAAGAGCAAAGCCAATGGGGCGGGCATTTTGGCTAATTTGCCAATTACCATCCCAAAATGGGATGATCAAACCCCAAAAAAACTTGGTAAATTGGTATTATGGGGAGTTTTCCCATCGAGGCTCAGAGTAAGTCGATCATCTTATTTTACGACGAGCGGCTCAATTGCACCGAGCCTCGGCCTAGCATGGGCCGAGGGACTCAATAAGATTCAACAACGCTCAATTCTCCCCTATAAATTCAAATATTTTCAACTCCAAGATCACACATTCTCCATTCAAAAAATCTTTTACTTTCAATTCAATATTAATCTTTCCATCTCAAACTTTTCTTCTCAACTTTTGTTCAAAAAATTCAGAAGAAAATGAATGTCAGAGTTTGTCGTCCAAAATATACTCAAGAAGAGGATTTAGCTATTTGTAAAGCATATGTTTTTCATAGAAATGTTCCTACTGGCCAACTCATGTCGCACACGTCTCTTTGGCAGAACGTTTTCACTATGTTCGTTGTAGAAACGGGGAACCTGAAAACCCGTCATGCTCTTGGGTTGTTGAGTCGTTTTCAAGAAATTAGTCATTCAGTCACGCGATTCCTTCGACAAGTAAGGGTAATTGATCGAGAAAGATTTAACGGTGTAACTGACGATGAAGTGATCGAATTAGCTCTAGATGTTTGGCAGGAAACTGAAGGCAAACCTTTTCTGTACGAAGCTTCTTTCAACATCCTTAGAGATATTCACAGATTCGACCCATTTTATCTAATGATGTAGTTTCCTTTTAATCTTATGTAGTCTGCTCTAAGAAAAGACGTTGTTAAAATTTAACTGAATGTGAAATAAAATTAGTAGTTTTTTTATAGATTAATTCTGATTACATAAATAGTTAGTTTCTTAATCTCAATTTAAATTACAAATATTAAATAAAACGAAACTACTCATTCCTAAGATAATTAGGTGGATAATAATGGGGTTGGTACTTGCCCCGGTCAAGTAAATCCCCAAAGCCTTGTCTTGCTCTTGGTTGAGATCCTTCAGATCCAATGAATTCACAAGGATGAACTGGAGATACGTCAAAGTGTATGTGTCTTCTGTAATCTTGATTGAGATCTTGTGCACTACCACGACGAGACCTTGGTTGTGGAGGTTGCACATGATATGGAGATTGGTTTTGTGTATCTTGCGTTATTTCCTCCTGATGAGAAGGTGTTGCTCCAAAAAGTCTTACAAGATAGGGACTGAGGCTTGTGGACTGCGTCAATGCCCACAAATGTTCGTTGTACATACGCCTAGTGAACTGATCTTTTAGCTCCATCTGATTCATACGTTCTATCATTTGGTCAACAGAGGCCTATATGCCTGTATAAGAATTAGTTCGCTCCATACCTTGGGAGATAATTGGAACTATCTCAGGCTGTCCTTGTATATTATAGGTCTCGATCTCCCAACTCAATTCTGGAAAATCGGACCCAGACGATGAAGAACAAGGTGCAGAAGCTCCTCTTGGGGGGTTGATGAAGTAGAAGCTTTTGCCGAAGGATAAACGACTAAAGTTGGAACCGATGGCGCGGGTTATATCGGTACAGGAAAGCCCGAGCTTCGTCTTCCTATTGGGGAAATATCAACCCCATAGATGTTCATAACATCTACATTAATTACCGGTTTCGCGATTGATTTGTACCATTGGTCGTATTGCATCTTCATCAGAAAGTGCACAATAACGATCATACCTTTTCCATCTCCGAAGCCTTCGACTTACGTATTCCGTTCCTAGACGGTTGATGGTGGAAGATTTTTAGGAATACCATATGCACCCACCAACTGTCTAGTACATCTCTCCCCAAAAAAATAGACACCAATATCTCTGAGATGATTGTAGAACAACATGCGTTGTAGTGAATATTGTTTGACCTCATTGGCTACATTAGAATTGAAATCCTCAAAATCCTCAAAGGGGTTCCAAATAACATTGTCTCTCCTCCTAAGATCCAATTGGATTCTCCACATATGTATATGATCTCGCTCACTAGTGTTTTGATTCTTCTTTTCCCAGTTATTGGAATCAAACTTTACCACAATTGGAAAAAAGTTTATATCGAACACATTTAGTCTTGGTAGACTAATATTGGTATATGTATACTACAATAGCTGAAGTAAACAACGTACAATTAGTTTAACTTGTTATAAATATTTCTAAACCTATATAAACTTGTGCGATTAGTTTATCACATTTACCTCAACGAATCCCCAAACACCTTCGATACTTGGCCCACCCAAGCAGGCGACATCGAGACTAACGTATAACTCGGCTAATATAACAGACCCCCAATCATTAATGGAAGCCTTTTCCAAATCTTGCAATGCCTCTAGCCATCCTGGTAGTACACTACTATTTGCATTGGGGAAAAAACACACACCAATTACCCATAAAATAAAAACCTTTGTAATTTCTGTAACATGGGCTCCCCCTCTGGGTTTTCTCATACAACATCTTTATCTAATTTTTGGGATATAAATGCCTTTAAACCGGCATTAGGAATCCCCATACCTCTTAGTTCGGTATGCTTACGTGTCGTTACTACTTGAAAATACAAAGGAAGTTCACCTTTATATCGGTCTTCTGCCATCCAACCTTGTTGGTCATGTGGAATATTTTGTCCCTGACCGAAAGGTATCCCAAGCAGGAAATATAAATCTAACGATGTTATTCCTGAAAAAATATTAAAATTGTTAATTTCATATATGAATCGTATTTTTTGTATAAAAATTATAAATCAAAATATATAACGCACCTATTTCGAAGTTATCAAAATGGAACGTGTGTGTAGTATGCCACCAACGTTCAATCATCATTTGTATGAATTTTTCCGAATGTCTCTTCGCCTCGATATGGTACAAAGTCCTCCAAGGAAATCTATTCACAATAAATTTAGTACTTTCAGGGAGTTTATCATAAACTGGTTTTAGTTCATACCAACCACCTCTTGTTTTTTGACCTTTGGTATCTCGCTCTGCTACTGAAGATACATGACCTTGACTCGTGGCTATTTCTCGACTAGAAATTACATTAGGATTCTCTTCATCCGACAATTCTTGTTGAGTCGGTAGATGTTGAGTATACCAATTTCTGGGTGGTTTTCTATTTTGAATTCGACTAATATTTTGAGATGAGACATTTTTAAAATATATATATATATATTTAGAGAAGCGGAATATGAAGAGTTTTTAGAGAAGATTATAGAGAAGATTGGTTTTGGTGTGAGTGGAAAAGAATGATTTTGAGTTGAATTTATAGGGTATGAGTTTATAGCCGTTGGATTAATGTCGTTAGGATATGACCGTTATCGACCCACTAAGAGCCGCTCGACCTATGTTGTGTCGAGGCTCGGTGCAAGTTGCATAGGCCGAGCGGCTCTTAGTGGGTCGGTCGACTCATATTGCGCAATTTAGCCCATTCCCCACTGCCCAAAACCGAATTTCCCATCCACCTGGTTTGGCATTTTGGCAAAAATGCCAATGCTCACTGGAATTGCTCTAAGAAATATGATTTTCCTTCAATAATTTTTCACTGGTTATACTTGGTTGCCCATATATATATTCAACTGGGTGTCAAGTCACAATTTTTACTGTAACTATAGCTCATACCTTTCAGAAACAGAATTACCGGAAAACCCAACGATTTTCGTCTAGATACTTGAGAAGCCTCACCGAGACACCGAGGAGTTATACTAGTCATCGAAAGAAGGGCTGGCTAGCTCATACACAAGTGCTTTAGTTTCTATATTTAAGCCCAACTAGATTAGAATGGTCAGGGGTGTCTGAAATTGTAAGTTACCTTACCCTTATGTTAAGACTTGAAACTTAAAGGGTATTATCAAGAACGGTCATACTATTATAATCTGGTTCACAAAAAGGTAATATTGTTACAAATTCTTTGCTAAATAGTCACATTTGAGCTAATTATGGTGTTATGACACAAGTCAGAGTTAAATTAGGGGGTGCAATTGCATGACTATCCCTGAAAAGTGTTTTTATTATTATGCTTATCCGGTTAATCCCATCACCGTCGGATCAAGACTTTCCAGAAGATTGCAAACCAACCGTTGGATCAAAGAGATGTGTAACCCTAACAAAAGAGAGGCTTATTAGTCATTACCCACCGTTTCTCATTTGCGTTTTTTCAGTGAGAGAATTGAGAGAGATGAAGAGAATAACTGAGTTAGGGTTGAGAACGATTTGTGTTTTGGTCCTTCTGCATCATCATCGACCATAGTTTTTCTTTATCATGACTTCTTTTTCATCACGGCTACTTCTTCATCACCACTAACTGAAGTTCTTAAACTCTTTTTCATCACAAGTTCGTGATTTACTGAAGATATTCTAACTCAGTACAAGGTTTTTCTTCATTACGAGCTTACAGTTCTTATTTTGTATATTTCTCTCTCGATTCAGAAACCCTTGTTTTTAGATATTGTTTTTTTTTTATAAACCATAAATTTCATAAATGAATGTTGTGTATTTTTGTTCCTTTATCTAATTTGTTCAGTTAGCATTTGATTTTATGTTAACCCTAGATGTCAATTCAATCTGACAAAACCCTAATTTGAAAAGTTGTTGGGATTTTTTTTCTGAAACCCAAAGTTTGTGTTGTATTTGTATAATAATCAATGTAATTGCATGTTTAAATTAGGGGTTTATTCATAAATTGGTTTGTAACAATGTGAATTGTGTTTATATGTTGTTCAATGTTAGTAATTTGGGAATTTTTTTCTTCTGAAAACCTAATTTTATGTTGAATTTTGTATGATAATCAATTCATTGCCACGTATGAAGAGATATGCCACATGGGCAACAGTTAACCATGGTTCTACAACTACAATTGCATGAAGACATGGGTATATGGGTGAAAAAGTTTACCGTTTTTCTGAAAATGGTTATGTCGGATGTACAAAGATCATTTTGTAATCATTAATGAAAAATGTGACCATTTTATAAAACAAATTAAGAAAGGGTGACCATTTTGTAAAACACCCCTACTAAAATTTCTCATTTTATTTTCAACATACAACTAGAAACTATATTTGGCGCTGTCGATTTTTGTTCTTCTTCATTCTCTCGTGTGTTTTTTTCAAAACCAAAATCGTATCATTTTGTTCATAATTGTCGATTCAAAAACTAATTCATCGCCGATTTTTCTATATAACGACGTTAATAGTAAAGCAAAAAAGAAGGTATCCAAGTAGTAATGATCCTGGAATTGGCCAAAGCTATGAAATATAAAGAACATTTGATGAATTGAGGGATTGAAGGAGAAGTTGAACAACGAGAAGAAGTTGAAGAAGAATCTGAGGAATCCGAGGAGCTCACTCTTCGCCAACACCAAGAAATGACAAAAATTAGGTAGTTTTATCAACCCTTTCAATTGATTTAACTTTTTGATTGATTTAATTTCATTACAGTTTTCGGTTACCATGAAAAATAGGTCACTGTTGATTGAATATTTTATCGATTATGGGTTATGTCGTACACTAAATCGACATAATTCTATTAACTATGGACGATTCCTCTTGACATTATGTAAACCTAGTGGAGATGTACAGTTAGAATTAGCCATAAAATGTGCAATCTCTTGCCGATTGGAACCGGCTGCAAATTGTTATTTTGTCGCCGATAATAGGTTTTCGTTCCAAATTTATGTGTATATTTTGGTTAGAATCGGCCATATAAACAGCAAAAATAAACATGGATCAAATATGGAATTGTTCTCTATTGCACTTTTATTTTGTATGTCTTGCACTTTTGAGACTCACAATCACTCTTATATTTGATTATAAGTTTATTAATAAAGTTCCAATTATATTTATCTTATTTTTCACATGAGCCACACTATTAACCATTGGATCTACTATTTGATGTATTCATGGATTTTGAGCTTGCATTTCCATTTTCCCTGGTACCAAATGTAGTCATGGATTTTGAGCTTGATTACTTTTAATTGGGCGGATTGCCAGACTCATAAGCAAAGGAGAAAATATCTTATTTAGCATTGAAACAACATGTTCTTTGCTATTTTCAAGGTTGAATGTTCGAGTAAGCAAAGTTTAATTCCATAGTTGATTGTTGTGACTTTTTGTAGTTAAAATTTTACTGACTAACCCAGATAGGTTTTTAGGACTAACACGATCGATTTGTTTCATTTAGTTTTTGAATACTATCACTTGCCGCCTAAGCTCTGTTGGTAAAGCTCATGGCTTTTAACCATGTGGTCGAGGGTTCAACTCCCACAGACGATGGACCGGAAAATGATGTATAAAGTAGGAAAATTAGATATTATCTCTCAGATTTTAACTCTTAGTCCCATAAGATGTTCCACGTGACTGAGTTAGTAACCTAATGTGTTGCAATAGGATCATTCCATGTTGCTTGCTAATAATCTTTAAAATTTGCTATATTAAGTTCTCTAAAGTTCGAAGTATTTAAACTTTTAATTTTTGGATTTTTATTAATTTGAAAAACTATTGCTATTTTAATCTTAGATTTGATCAACTTATTATATAAAGTTCTCTTCCAACTTTTTTTGAAAGAAAAAACCAAATATATTCAAACCAAGCTAAAGATTACAAAAAGGAAATGGATTTCATGTCAGAACATCAGGTGACTTATTTTCCCAAGTAAAGCTAACATTGTTTTTACTTGTCAGTTCAGCTGAGGCATTTGTAGCCTTGTTTAGAGTTCTTGGAACACATTTACATAAAACAAACTGAAATCGTGAAAAGCCATTTTTACAGTCATTTACAATAGCAAAAGTTCCCAAGTTAATCTTGTTAGTTGCATCAGTACTAGCTTGTACTAAGGAGAGATTATCTGATACCAAAATAAGATTGTTGATTTGCTTCTGAGATGCCCATTCAGTTGCTACAAGAAGAATAATAGCTTCAGCATCTATAACAGAATTAGCTACTGAAGTCCGGCATTTAACTGCTTCAAACCTTCTGGAGGTGTCGTAGAGGACAATTGCATGACCTGCAAGAGAAGAAGAGGATTTCCCCATAGAGGCATCAACAAAAATTAGTGTACTATTATGATAAGTAGCAATATCATGAACAAACGATCTATAATGGTCTTTACTAAGAACTCTAGGATAGAGCTAGTTTTTAGTTTGTTAAACAAGTTTTGTGTCTGAGATAAAATATCCAGTTGAAGCTGAATTAAACCGATGGCAACTAATGGATCTTGATTTTCATTTTCTAAACTAGTTTTATTTTTTGCTTTCCATATTTCCCATAATATGATAATGTAGACTTTAAAATGAGTCTCAGAAGAAGATGTAGGTTTCTTGTGAAACCAATCCAAAATCCAATCTGTAAGACAAAAATAATGGTTAATGCTATGTAAAGCCTATGGAAAAAAAACGAAACCATATTTCCCTAGCAAAAGGACAATGAAAAAAAGATGATCAAAAGTTTCAGAAAAATTATTACACAAAGAGCAAAAGTTATCAGCTGTAATGCCTATTCTAAAAATATGAGATTTTAATGGAAGAATATGATGCAAATATTTCCATAAGAAAATTTTAAATTTTGGCAGGATATCCAAATGCCACATCTTGATCCATTGTTTCTGCATCTGTGTAGAGGTTGTACATTCGTTTTTTAATAACAGCTTATAAATGGAACTGGTGGAAAATTTGCCAGAATTTGTTAGAGACCACCTCAAAGTATCTGTCCCAAAATTAGGCAACCTTATGTGTTGAATCTTTTCCATTTGCTCATCTGAAAAAAGTTCATGCAAAGCAGCTTCATCTCATTCATTAGTATAAGGATCAATTAACTGGCTTACCTGATTATAATCTTGTAAATGAAGATCAGAAGGTCTAGTCAGAAGCGGAGAACCCATCTCCACCCTTCTATCATGTCAGATGCTAATATTATGACCATTAGCAACTTTTCAAATACAATGCTTTTTAATGATAGGTGTCTAAAATACCTTAATTAATATATATTGTTTATACTTTCTTTGTTATTTATCTTGTAAATTATGTGTATTACGTTTGTTTTATATTTTGTAGGCATTTTAGAGTCATTTGAGCAAAAGAAGAAGAAATAGGCGCAGAAGGGAAGAATTGTCTTTTCATAGGAAAATGTTATTCGCAACCATCCATTTGCTAAAGCCAACCCAACAATTAGAATGTTTAGAGGTTGCAGAGGAGAAAGAATTGCTTTGCCTATCGAACCGGGCCAAAAAAGGGTAAGAAAGTTCTCCGCTGACCAAAAAGCAAGTTCACATGGAGATCTAGATCAGTTCACAAGCGAGGGCCCTGTAAATATGCATGTCTCAATCAACAACCATAGACGTCATGCCAATAAACATTTATTCCCTCGTACTGTGTCAATTTACTTAATCTACTTATTTACCCAGCCCTTCTTTGTTTGTTAGATTGGAATGGAATCCTTTCACAAATCCAACTCCCTTGTGACTCTACTACGTTGTTGTAAGTCCCTGTATTTTTTGCGCCTGGATAGTTGTTTTCAAGGCTCTTTATTCATTTTTATCTGATATAGGATCTCACATTCCTCTCTTGGTGGGCCAGGTTAGTTATCAACTTCCGATTTTGATTTGAGCAGATTAGACTGATGTGATTATTCCACAAGTCGACATGAAATTAGCTAACATGGAATTGCAACAAAAAGGAATGAACCTTCCTTCTAATAGATGTCTCAAAGCTTATTTGATGATTTTAACACCTCACCGTTCACTAAGGAAAACCATTTACTTAGAGGTGCCTTTATCTGGTCGATGGCGCTTATATCCATTTTTTATCTTTAACCTAAAAGATTAGGTCGAGAGTTTCACTCTTTCTCTCACAAGTGAGTTCACTAGCAGAGAAGAAATAGGGTCCAGGTGAGTGAGAAGAGTGGTGGCTCGAGATGATGGAGGTAGATCTGCAGGAGAAGCTCAGGGAAGAATCATAGAAAAAGTGACAGAGAAGTTGAATCTGTGATGGAGCTTGAACTCGAGAATTAATGGCAGTTAGAAGAGAAGATGGGTCTGTGGTTGATGTGAAGAAAAGAATGGTTTTAAGGGTTTGTTGTTAGGGTTTTTGGTTCTGCTAGTAATGATTCGAGCTCATGAATTTTGGGGTTCAGCTGAGATTAAAATGAGAAGATGTGTTAGAATATTGTGAATCTGAGTTGTTTCAACTCGATGCAGAAAGATTTGAGATCTAGATGAAGAAATTGCAGAGACAAAATTGAATTTGAAGATCATATGGAAATGGATTTAACTTAGACTCGAGGGTTGGTTCTGACTCTTGAGTGAAGATTGATCTCAAGTTGGAGCTGCTATTGATGTTTATGGGTTTCTGGTTAGAGCTAGTGAAGATCAAGATAGGTTTTCTGCCTTGAATCGAGTGTATAACAGAGATTGAGTTGAAATGATAGAGTCTTGTTGGTGTTTGGTTGAACTGATGGATTTGTGGATATGATGGTGATGGTGGTCTATGAAGAATTGATTTTGAGGGTTGTTGATAGGTGCATAATTTATACATATTTGCCTTCTAATTTATATTTGTTAGTACTCACAATTATATTAATTCTACCACTTTATTATTCTGTAGGAGGTTCGCATAAAATCTGAAGTTACAAACTAAATGTGTAATACTTAATGCTACGGTGTTAGATTCCAAGCTAAAGCTATTTCAGATCTTCCAGAGACACAAGCGAAATGGGCCAGTTGAGTCTGTTGGGATGTTCAGACGTTGCTCCGTTAAAAGAACAAAAGAAGAAAGCAGGTGGATGCATATGGGGCATCATCTAGAGTAGGTGTTGTGGCTGCTCGGTTTAAGGGAGTTGATGTGAAAGAAATGCTAGAATAGGTGGGACAAAGTCTGAAATGGCAGGAGCAAGAGGATGTGACATGTGTGCAGGCTATGATTTGTAGCTTAGGCTATTGACTATTGAGAAAGAAAGAGACGTGAGAAGATGAGAGGCGGGCGTGAGCAGGTGGCTAGACTGTCAAGGCGGACAGTATAGAGTTGTACGTTAGTGCAAATGGGCGTTGGCTATTGGCTATGTGGTGAAACGTTATTCTCTTGATGTTGGCTAAATTTAGGTTGGATGTTGGTATATTTAATGGGGACGTGACTTGAGGTGGTAAGGTGTTGTGGTTGGTGTTGGTTTACATTGGCTAAATAGACATCAAAAGTACTGTTATTGATTGTGAGATAAAGAGGAATTCAGGTGATGGAGTAGTGCTTCACGTGATAGTAAAGAGACAAGAAAAGAAGAGTTATGCTAGGCGTCAGCTAGACCTAGGCTAGGAGCCTCTCACGTGAAGGTAATCTAAGGCTAGACAATTGATGATAGGAAAGTACGATACAAGAGGAGTCGGCTACTGGATGGGAAGGCTTCACGTGATTTAGAAGAAAGAAGCAGGGAGGCGTCAGTAGGTGCTAGGCATCAGTAGGTGGATCAGTGGACTCCATGATGGAGTGAGAAAATGACGTAGGAGACAAATTAAATGCTTAACACGTGAAAGAAAAGAATGGAAATAAAGGGTCTAATCTAGGGCTTTGTTAGCCGTTTGATATAAAAGAAGAAGAGGCTAGCAGTGGGTGTAGTGTTTGGTTGATGCAATGATAGTGACGTTGATTATTGATCAGACGAGTACAATAATGACTCTTGGGATGGACAGTAAGAGGCAGCTAATAGGCTTGTATAGTGTCTGCTAGTTAAAACCTAGAGAGACTATAAAGAGAAAAAGAGGGGAAAGATTTTTTGGGGCGCAGTCGAATGAGTTCATATTCGGGGAGACATTTCTCCTGTATACTTTTTGGAAGAAAGAGGCGGAGACCTCTGTAAGGTTTTGCTCTTCAGTTCGTCTGTCTTGGGAGGCTGTGCTGGGACGGATTTGAACCGCGTACAGAAGTTTTCTTCTGTGTTGTTTACTTTTTTCAGAGGCGTTGTGAAGAGTTTTTTGGGGGGATGTTCAGTTCATGTTTCTGGGGGAACAGACGAAGACAGAGAGTACATGAGTTTTTCTACGCAGAAGACGACAGTTGTTCCGGAATCTGGTTTAATTTTCTCCCTATCTACTCTTCTATCTAATTATTTTTATGGGTTTTAGGAAACCCATCGCCATGTTCTAATTAATTTGTAACTAGGGTTTAATGTTGAAACCACTTACAGTTTTAGATCAATTTAATCGTTTTATTTGATACAGACCATTATGATTTGAATAGATTAATTCCATGATTTTGATTTATTAAATTTCATTAAACAATTGTGACGTCTTTTGATGGTACATGCTTGCCTAGGTTTTTGATGTTCCATGCTTCTGGTGTACAGTTGTTATTTTGAAAATCTACTTATTGCAAATATATTTGTCTACTTATTTGATATTTCATGCTTCGGTTAAATCCTTTGATGGGGTATGCTTAGAATAGTCAGGTATTATTTGTGGACATATAATTAGTTTCGTACAATTTTCTCGCTAACGCAATTTTATGGTGTATGCTTGAGACTAGGGCTTTTTGATGCACCATGTTTAGGGCGTCCCAGTGATATTTACGATTCTAAATATTCACGAATTATGTTTCACTTCAGTAATTAAATAGAAATAGTTGTGGATACTGAAAACTCTGGTTACCGACTCTCCCATTAGATTTATTTTTATTAGTTTAGTTTGTTTTATTATTTTATTAATTATTACCAAAATCCAAAAATATTATCCTTGATTAATTGATTAGAGATATTAATTGCAGTATTTCCCCGCTCTCTGTGGGTTCGACACGTACTTGCCGTTGTCTACTAGTTAGACGACGTGCGATTGCGGTTATTTATAGAGGGTAATCTAAAATCCCATCAATTTTTGGCGCTGCTGCCGGGGAGCGGCTGTGGAATATTGTAATTAGTATTTTTTATTTTCTAATCGTAGTTTAGGTTTTTATTTAATTTATTTTTTTATTTTATTTTAGGATTTCTTTTTTCCTTTTTACTTGTTTTTGTTTTTGAATTTTATTTCAGGTACTCTTTCAAGGATGATGAATTCTTCTCAGAAGACGTCATCTGGGATGACGATGGGGGAATTAATGGATGGGCCAGAATGTAAGGAAATTTGTGCTTATAATTGTCTCATGTAAGGAACTTGGCATCCATATCGTTCAGTCACAGGTGTTAAGTATCGACCCCAGTACCATGAGGTTGATTTTTCGAATGTGGTAAGTGACGATGATCCTCTAATGATATATGAGAAGTATTATAAACACACACCGCCTAGTTTGGAACAAAGATTGAGAGTCTTGGCAATCCAGAGATTATACGCTGATGATGATGATCAATCTTGTAGTGACTCTCAGTTCCAAACAGAACATATTGATGACCCTGTGGATGATTATGTAGATGATTTGCCTAATTATATAGATGAATCTATCTCACAAGATCATTCACCCGACTTAGAGGTTGTTTCTAGACCCCTAGACTTCCAAAAGTTGCCTAATTTAGGGTTAGAATTGTGTGCTTCTCAAGTTTTGTTGGATCACTTTGCATCCAAATATCCAGAAGACTTGCCTGTTCCTGACACCGTGCAAAAACCGATTGATATTTCCCCAATCCCTATTTTATCCCCATATTATGTTCTTTACGAACTTCCGAGTGTCGTGAAAACTAGGTTTGGGGGTAATCACTTCTTTTTGATAGTTTCAGTGTCATCGTGTCACAATAATATAATTGTGAAACTGTCATTTGCATATATTGTATTTTGGGTTGATCCCCAAATTTTCAGGTTATTAGTGTACGGGGATTTTATCTGTATATATCCAGTAGGTAGATTTTTTTTTTCTTGTTTTTATTTTTTAGGATTTTTGTTTATTTTTACTTTTGGTGTTCTTTGTTATTACTATCATTTGATGTGTATTACAGAGAATACTGATTTTCTTGCGTCAATCAGGTGAGACGTTCCAATCCCTTCTCTTTAATTTACATTTGCTTCTCTTATTTATATTTATTGCATACCATTCAGGATTGCACGGTTTGAAACATTGAGGACAATGTTAAATTTAGGTTTGGGGGTAGAGTTTCCGAAAATTGATGCCAATAAAGAAACTTCGAAATTTAGAAACATGTGAATTATTCAATATGACACTAACCATTCTAGGTAGATGGAAACATAGCTCTTACCTATAGGAATTGGTGTACCCAGCTAAATGGTCTATTCATATCTGAATGCACTCAGGTGTTAGAAATAACATGATAATCATTGAACAAGCATATCTCGGAATCATCATAATCATCACCTTTTGTTTTTATTTTGTAATTTTATGTTTCTCTAAGTGATTTGGTGGGGCCCAGTATCAAATTGTTATCGCCGTCAGGATGAAATAGATTGTTGAGTTCAAGCTCATTTTTAATTCTTATTCAAAAAAAAAAATGATACTGTGATAGCAATATGTGTGTGTTTCCCCTGTCTCCGTCGCCTAAGCAAGCGTGGAATGTAGGATTCATGAGAACTATCATGTAATCTGCTGAAAAGGAGCATGCGCTTAGATTCAAAAGATCTAATCATGCAGTCATAAGAAAAATGAAAAAAAAAACGAAAAAAAAAAAATTATGTATATAAATAATAATAATAAAAATAGGATTCATCCTGGCACTGACCTTCAGACAGATATGCGAAACACCGTTCACCTTAGTCAACATATGCACCATTCATCATTTCTATATTCATCTTCTAATCTATCCCTGTGTTTGAATTTGATGATTCGATCAACATGAATGTTCAATGATTATTTGAGTAGAGTTGTATTTTTATATGAATTTTAGTACGCTGAGTGCAAACTCGTGTACAATAATTTGATTCATACAGGGTAATGATTCTTATAGTCGCAGAATTTAGTATGCCAACTAAATAGTTTGTTTAGTGTCTATCCTAAATTGTTCACAGGTAGCTAGAATTTGGAGTATAGGTTTTGTGGGTATATCTCTTGTAAACCCTCACGAGACTATAACTCGTCCGATATGGACACCTATGGGTTTAAAGGCTTATTACATATGCTAAATGTAGTCGCGATTCCTGCGAAAGTGAGTTAGGGTATTATTTTATTTTTTAGATTAATTTTGCTCGAGAACTAGCAAAATATAGGTTTGGGGGTATTTGATAGGCGCATAATTTATACATAGTTGCCTTCTAATTTATATTTGTTAGTACTCACAATTATATTAATTCTACCATTTTATTATTCTATAGGAGGTTCGCATGAAATCCGAAGTTACAAACTAAATGTGTAATACTTAATGCTATGGTGTTAGATTCCAAGCTAAAGTTAATTCAGATCTTCCAGAGACGCAAGCAAAATGGGCCAGTTGAGTCTGTTGGGATGTTCAGACGTTGCTCCGTTGAAAGAACAAAAGAAGAAAGCAGGTGGATGCATGTGGGGCATCAGCTAGAGTAGGTGATGTGGCTGCTCGGTTTAAGGGAGTTGATGTGAAAGAAAAGCTAGAATAGGTGGGACAAAGTATGAAATGGCAGGAGCAAGAGGATGCGTCATGTGTGCAGGCTATGATTTGTAGCTTAGGCTGTTGACTATTGAGAAAGAAAGAGACCTGAGAAGATGAGAGGCGGACGTGAGCAGGTGGCTAGACTGTCAAGGCGGACAGTATAGAGTTGTACGTTAGTGCAAATGGGCGTTGGCTATTGGCTATGTGGTGAAACGTTATTCTCTTGATGTTGGCTAAATTTAGGTTGGATGTTGGTATATTTAATGGGGACGTGACTTGAGGTGGTAAGGTGTTGTAGTAGGTGTTGGTTTACATTGGCTAAATAGACATCAAAAGTACTGCTATTGATAATGAAAATCTTTATGTTGTTGGATCCATAATTAATCCTATGGATCCTTGAGATGGTATTAGTAGAATATTTTCTATACCCCTAAATTTCGGACTATGGTCGAATCGAGCCAATGGTCACAACGCTTTATCCCCGTCCCGTATATTGTCCTTTTCCTTCTGCATTGCAATAGAAACTTATTATTCTCCAAAGTTCTCCAAAAATGAATTCTTCCTAGGAGAGAACAAACTTTTTTGATTCGAATTTGTACACGGCACGGGATAACCCTCTCTTTCTATTCTAATTGAAGAAAGGGTTCCATCATATAGATTGATAGTGAAGTGATATCCAGATTCCCACAAAAAAATATTTTTTTTTCAAGATTCATCCGTGATTAGTTAATTATTCTATTGGATCTATGTGCTTATTGTGAGATAAAGAGGAATTCAGGTGATGGAGTAGTGCTTCACGTGATAATAAAGAGACAAAAGAAGAAGAGCTATGCTAGTCGTCAGCTAGACCTAGGCTAGGGGCCTCTCACGTGAAGGTAAGATAAGGCTAGACAATTGATGATAGGAAAGTACGGTACAAGAGGAGTTGGCTACTGGCTAGGAAGGCTTCACGTGATTTAGAAGAAAGAAGCAGGGAGGTGTCAGTAGGTGCTAGGCATCAGTAGGTGGATCAGTTGACTTCATGATGGAGTAAGAAAATGACATAGGAGACAAATTAGATGCTTAACACGTGAAAGAGAAGAATGGAAATAGAGGGTCTAATCTAGGACTTTGTTAGCCGTTTGATATAAAAGAAGAAGAGGCTAGCAGTGGGTGTAGTGTTTGGTTGAATCAATGATAGTGACGTTGGTTATTGATCAGAGAGTACAATAATGACTCTTGGGCTGGACAGTAAGAGGCAGCTAATAGGCATGTACGGTGTCTGCTAGTTAAAACCTAGAGAGACTATAAAGAGAAAAAGAGGGGAAAGGTTTTTTGGGGCGCAGTCAGAGGAGTTCAGATTCGGGGAGACTTTTCTCCTGTATACTTTTTGGAAGAAAGAGGCGGAGAGCTCTGTAAGGTTTTGCTCTTCAGTTCGTCTGTCTTGGGAGGCTGTGCTGGGATGGATTTGAGCCGCGTACATAATTTTTTTTCTGTGTTGTTTACTTTTTTCAGAGGCGTTGTGAAGAGTTTTGTGGGGGGATGTTCAGTTCATGTTTCTGGGGGAACAGACAAAGACAGAGAGTACATGAATTTTTCTACGCAGAAGACGACAGTTGTTCCGGAATCTGGTTTAATTTTCTCCCTATCTACTCTTCTATCTAATTATTTTTATGGGTTTTAGGAAACCCATCTCCATGTTCTAATTAATTTGTAACTAGGGTTTAATGTTGAAACCACTTAAAGTTTTAGATCAATTTAATCGTTTTATTTGATACAGACCATTATGATTTGAATAGATTAATTCCATGATTTTGATTTATTATATTTCATTAAACAATTGTGACGTCTTTTGATGGTACATGCTTGGCCTAGGTTTTTGATGTTCCATGCTTCTGGTATACAGTTGTTATTTTGAAAATCTACTTATTGCAATTATATTTGTCTACTTATTTGGTATTTCATGCGTGGGTTAAATCCTTTGATGGGGTATGCTTAGATTAGTCAGGTATTATTTGTGGACCTATAATTAGTTTCGTACAATTTTCTCGTTAACGCAATTTTATGGTGTATGCTTGAGACTAGGGTTTTTTGATGCACCATGTTTAGGGCGTCCCAGTGATATTTGCGATTCTAAATATTCACGACTTATGTTTCACTTCAGTAATTAAATAAAAATAGTGGTGGATAGTGAAAACCCTAGTTACCGAATCTCCCATTAGATTTATTTTTATTAATTTAGTTTGTTTTATTATTTTATTAATTACTATAAAAATCCAAAAATATTATCCTTGATTAGTTGATTAGAGATATTAATTGCAGTATTTCCCCGCTTTCTGTGGGTTCGACCCGTACTTGCCGTTGTCTACTAGTTAGACGCCGTGCGATTGCGGTTATTTATAAAAGGTAATCTAAAATCCCATCAGTTGTGAGTCTTCAATTGAGAACAAGGGATTGAGTTGGTGGATTTGAGTTTAATTTGATGGATCTGTGAGGAGAAGAAATGGGGTTGGTTCGCTGGTGGTTTTGAAATTGCAGCAAGGATGGTAGAAAGATGCAACTGTCGGATTTTTGTGGAGAGTTTGTTGATGTTGTGAACCAAGATAGGAGTCTGAAATAGTTTCAATTGATTTAGATGAACATGTAGGAAAATTTGCAGGGAAGAACTAAATAAAAATGTCCTGAATTTGGCCGTAAATTATTCAGAAACATATAAAACTCTGTCTGAATTTTTTTCAGGCGAGTCAACTCACTGATCAGATCCAACTCGATTCAATCAGACTAATCATCCCGAGTCAGACCAGTTGACTCGGCTAACTCACCTTTCCTGAATTTGACCTTGATCCCCTGACCGTTAAGTTGATTGTTAGATTTAATAGTTGACCGTTAGTTGAATTCGATGGCCGGTGACATTTTCTGGTCACTTGAACTATTTTCCGATAAATTTTGAGGCCAATTTCCAGACATTTTTATGGACCTCTGGCGACCAATTTTTGACAGTTGCTTTAGTGGGTTATTTCTCATGTATGGGCTAGAAGATGGACTTATTGGACTTGGGTTTATATTTGGAAATTGAAGAGTTTGACCTAGTTTTGGAAACAAGATGAGTTATAAAAGAGAGAGTCTTCTACAACTAATTAGATACTTTATATCTGATTTTTGAAAGCAATGAGCTGCTATTCTCTTTCACGCATCTAGGGTTTGCAATATTTTCATCTTTTTCTTTATTTAAAATATGTATGAACTCCATAGCTATGAGTAACTAAATTTCATATTATTGGTTAAGGATTTAAGTTGATTTCTCAAATATGGTATTTATTAATACATTAGTTTTGTCTCAATATTTTTCGGATGATTCATTGTTTATAACTTTTGCATGATTTAAACACTTCGTTGGTTGAGCCCGGAATCAATTTAACTCGTTTTCATATCTAAAGCTAAATTAGGGTTTTCAATACGAAAAAGTTGATGAATTCTGATTTCAAGTAGCATAGGTGTGGTTGTTGCTTGTAGTGATACATCCTAGCAATCACATACGAATCATAACCTTTGTTAAATTGAATTAGTGTGTTTTCCACGTTCAATTTCATTGATTAACCTTATTTCACAAAACGTAATGTTAATGGGGAATTAAACTTGATTAGTGTTTTTTACACGTTGGGTTGTTCTCTAGGTAGAATTCATACTCACATCTTTTTAATGTGTTTGTGATGATTTTTGGAAATAAACGGGATATTCTTGTGATCAAGGTATTCTAGGGTTTTTGACAATGAGAGGTTAAATACCAATGCTAGTTATTAAAACAAATACATGTTTGTGAATGATACAATCCCTTAACCAATATCTTCATCATATTGATTACTTTCAACTATTTACCTTGCTTTAGTTTTAGTTTTTATTACTTTCTTAAATCCTAAAAAATTCCCCCTTTGTTACTTAAGAAATTGAAATCGAATAACAACAATAGCCTCCCGAGGAACGAACACTTACTTACTCTAGCTTCATAATAAATCTTTTATAAGTGAGAAAGTGAATATAATTTTGACGTGGTATGACACATATCAAATTTTGGCGCCGCTGCCGGGGAGGCAGTGGATTGTTATTTTGCTTTTGATTTCTTATTTCAGTTTTTAACTTAGTTTTTTTGAGAATCTTGTTTTTCAGGTACTTTACCGTAAGACAAACAAAAAGAAGCAATGGGTGACCGTACACTCAAGGAACTAGCTTTTCACAAGCTTGATACGCGGGAATGGTGTATTCAAACTACAACTACTTTCGAGATCAAGTCTGGGTTGATTCGAGAGCTTCCAAATTTCATGGAATGGCTAGCGAAGATCCATATAAACATCTAATGGACTTCTATAGCATAGTCATTGCTATGATACCTAAGGATACCGATATAGACGAAGCCATGCTGAAGGCATTCCCATTCTCTTTGAAGGACATAACTGAAGAATGGTTATACTATTTGCCTTCCGGTAGTATTACTACATTGAAGATAATGCAAAATTATTTCTTGATAGGTATTTTCCAGCATCCAAAGCCACACAAATAAGGAAAGAGATTAGTGGGATTGTTCAAATGGCAGGAGAAACATTGTATGAATGTTGGGAATGTTACAAGAGATTGGTGGCCAGCTGTCCGAATCATCAATTTAGTGACTCATTGATAATCCAGTTTTTGTACGAGGGTTTTAATATGAATGACAGGAATCTCATTGACGTTGCAAGTTGTGGTGCATTAATGAACAAGACATTGTTGTAGGCATCCATGGATCAGAAAAACAAGTCAAGGGAGTTAATTAAGTAAGCGAAATTACTGATCTTTGTCAACAAATGGGAAACCTAACATCAATTATGCAACATATTTCAGATGCGGTTGTAAAACCATCACACCAAGCTTATGAGAAAGTTGAGCAAGTCAATGCTATCTTCTCAAATCAACGATATGATACTTACTCCAATACTTATGATCAAGGATGGAGAGACCACCCCAATTTTGGTTATGATAACGAGCAAGCTGCAGATACAAGTCTTGTTTACGACCGTCCTAGTGAGATCCAGCAACAAGTGCGTCAACCACAACAATTTCAGTCGCAACAACTTCAAAATCATAATTCAACTATGGAGGAAATGATGAAAGCTTGCATTCAAAGAACTAACAATGCAATTAAATATTTACAAATACAAGTTGGTTCTAGGGATAGTGAGTTGAATAAAGTGCAGGCACAAAATAGTGAGAAACTCCCTTCTCAAACTCTTGTTAACCCAAGAGAGTATGTTAAAGCCATTATATTGAGAAGTGGTACACAACTTGTGCAACCTTAAATTACTGATACGGGCGATACAATGACCTAAAATGAGCTAATTTTGGAGGGAAAAAGTTATGATTCTACCCAAATTCGTGAAGTACCTAAATCTAATATTTAAACTCTTGTTTCTACTTATATTCCTCCTTTAACTTTCCCTCGTATGTTTGCTAATTCCAAGAAGGTGGAACAAGACAAGGAGATTATAGATGTTTTCAAGAAGATACAAGTGAATATTCCTCTCATATATGTTATCAAGCAAGTTCCCAAGTTTGCAAGGTGTTTGAAGGAATTATGTACCAACAAACAAAGACTCACCGGTAATGAGGTAATGAGTGTGGGGAGAATGGTTCGGCGAAAAGAAATTCCCACCTAAATTGAAAGATCCCGGTAGTTTCACTATTCCATGTGTAATTGGTAAACCTAGGTTTACAAAAAACTATGCTAGATATTGGAGAATATATTAATGATATGCCTGCTTCAATTTATGGTTCTTTAAATGTTGGTCCTCTCAAGAAGACTGGCATTGTTATTCAACTTTCCGATAAATCTAATGTTTACCCGAAAGGGATTGTTGAGGATGTTTTGATGCAGGTAAAAGAGCTAATATTTCCAGTGGATTTCTATGTTCTAGACATGAGTGATGAGAATTCATCCTCGGCTACAACTTTACTGTTAGGTGGACCGTTTTTGAGCACTTCTAGAACGAAGATTGATGTCCACGATGGCACCTTGACCATGGAGTTTGATGGAGAGGTCGTACACTTCAATATCTTTGAGGAAATGGGACACCCAAGTAATCTTCAATCATATTTTTATGCTAATTTGTTAGGCGCTGGCTAAGGAGTTGCGGACGAGTAGAGAGTCGAGCTGACGACTTTAAACCAAACGCTGCATGGGAGGCAACCCATTGGTTTAGTATTTCTTGTACTATTTCTTGTTTTTTTTTCCTGAATTTTCATATCATTATAGGACTCCCACCTTGATTTTACATTGGATGAGTCAATTGACATTGAGGACAGTGTAAATTTTAAGTGTGGGGGAGTGGTTAAACATATAGAATTCTTAAGTATTCATTTCTTAGGTAGAAAATTTTCAACTTTTTTGTAACTTTTTGCATGAAACCTCCAACTTTTAGATATTTTAGAGTCACTTAGTATACTTATAGCTACGGTTACATATGAGTTCTTACCGAAATAACTGAACTTATAAGTATTAGAGAACTATATTTGGGTTTCTTAGTTGTTGAGAGGCTAGAGATGACAAAAAGGGACTTAAACCGCCGGTGGAAAATTAGGTGCAAAAAGAATACAATATTAGAGAGATTCAATACCTATTGTTACATCAAGCGAGGCACCAGACCTTTAATTCTTTGTAGCTGCCTAAAAATTGCCCTTTAGAGTATGTGTCATCTTACGCTAATTCCAGGTAGAATGATGAGCTACCCAACTTCGCACCAATTTTAGCGCTACTTTTTAATCTCTTGAGTGCTAATTTCTATCAATCATGAGGGTAACATCAGAATTGCGAAAAAAACCTTACCTTGTAGTTTGATTTGCAGTAGGCACCATTCTCTCTCACTCTCAACAACAACAGGTCCATAGAAACACCATCATCATCAACGAGCGGAACATTATAAATTTGAAGAAAGTTAAAGACGTTATAGGTTTACAAGCAACAATGCAAGAAAGAGCTAATTTCATATTTAAGTAAAGTGACAATACAAGGAGCAGAAATTTTATATACAAGTTGAAGACTACGTACAAGAGCAAAGAAATCAAAAGAAGTGAATTTTTATGAAATTTATGATACCGAGACAATACAAGTTGTCAAGAATCAAGTGGTAAAGTCCTTCTCCCATGGACATATTAGTTCAACATATGTTTTGTGTTTATTTATATTTTTCAGTTTCTGTTTAATATTTTATTGTCTCAAAAAAAATTATTTTAATTGTTTTAGGGTATATTTCATTTTGTATTTATTTGTTAAGGCCGTGGGAAAGAAGAAATCTATAAAGAAGTTTCAAGCAATTTGAGAGGAAAAGAGTTACAAATTGTTGAAGTTTTAACGAAGTTCAAAAGTTCATCATCTACAGTTGAAGCCGAAGACGTTTCTATGTGACGCTGTGAGAGTGGTACTGATTGTAGATTGGATGAGTAGGTGAGTGTGCATTCCCATCCTTGCATAGTGGTTTATTTCCTTTCGTAGAGATCATCAGAAAACATGTATTTTTCTTCCCACGTTTCTATGGGATATTCAAATATAATTCGGAAGGTTTTCTCTTCCCACCATTCAACGTGTGCATGGTTTCTATCTTGATTCCTGCATGCATATATGAGAACCATAAAATGCGTCTTCTGAGTGTTAGTTTCATAAAATTCTATTGGTGAGGCAGAAACATTCGTTCGCTTTTGAACCTGGATTCTTTAATATGGTGGTTTTCTCCTAACTCAAGAGTTAAGCATGAGAATAATGTTCTTTGATACATCTAACTTCTTCTTATTAGTGTACAAAAACTTTATGTCTTGTTAAACACAATTTTGTGTCTTATTTGATCTCATATTTATATTGCTTTTACTCAATTTTCGTATTAATAATGATATTTTAATTATTTGTAGGTGTTTTTAGAAGAATAAACTTTTGAGGAAAAGATGGCTTGAAAGTGTTAAAAGTATCCCAGAAAAATTGATAAAAGCACCCATCAAAATTGATAAAGGCACCCCGAAGCGAATCGATAAAGGCACCCATTCCCTTTTAAATACAAAACAAGAATTGGCGGGAAAGTTTGTTCACAAACTTATGAATCTGTGAAGAATTCGAGTGAGATATTTGGGTTATTAAGACAAGAAAATATTCTTACCTTTATCAGTAAGAGTTTTGTACGATTTGGAAGCGCAAATATTTGTTCTCGGTGTTAAAAACCGGGAAGATTTTATCTCAGTAATATTGGTGTATTTCCTATTTCATCTAAACTCTATCTTATTTCATATTATTTGGGTTAACTCGAGTTTAAAAAAAGAAACAACATGAAGCAATTTGTTCTCCGGTTTGAATCGAGAAGAATAAAATCAAATAAGATTATTTCCGAGATTTGATTCTCATTAAAGAAAGAAGATTTTGGGTGATTTGATGAGTTGTTGAGATTGTTGTATAAAGAGGAGTTGATACGAACATTATTAGGAAGCTGTCTCATAGCCAAAATCACTAGAAAAAAAAGAAAAAAAAAATCTGCAAAATTTTTTTAAGGTTCTTCACAAAGAAGAGAAGAAGCAGAAGAAACTGTTGCAAAAAGGTTAAAGAAACCGTTGCAAAAGGATTTGTTGTTGATAATTGTGGCCACAACTTTCATATTTAAGGGCTACAACAACGGTTCTGTGAATAGTACAAGCGACAGTTCTGGCTTTAAGGCACACGTAAGCGGTCGTTGATTCATAAAATAATTTTATTCTTTATGCGACGCTAATGGTCTGTTCTTTCTTGTACTTTTCTATTAAAATTATCAATAAGATGGTTTCTTCTCTATTTTCTTTTGTGATGAGTAGCTAGAGTATTTCCTAGGGTAGCGGATGAAGCTACTTTTGATGTGTACTTTTAATATTCTTAGGCAAAATTACTCTCTTTGAGGCTTTTCAATAACTAATAATTTCTCTTTTAAATATGCTTCATTTAATTGTTCTATATAATCTTTAGGTTGTTGATTTTTTTTATAAGCAAAGGAGATTATATCTTTGTGAGACGAGAAAATCGTATAATTAATTTTAAACGTTATATTTCCAAAACATGAGATTGAGTTCAAAATTGTTTTAAATAACTTGAGAATAGATTTAAGAAATTAAATTGTTAATTGTACGAACATCAAAAGTAGTGGAATCCAAAACCTAGACTTTTTTCTTGTTGGTTAATTAAGTTGTATACTTATTTTATTTTATTATTTAATTAAATGCTTAAAAATTCATCAAAAACATTTTCTTTATTTTAGCACAATAATTAATCATAAGTTCGAAATTTATAATTCTGAAATCCCTGTGGAACGAACCGTACTTGTATACTATCTCATCGACAGCCGTGCTCTTGCAGTAAAAATTAAAAATCATATCATGTCCTCTTATGTCTTTGGATGCATGTGTTTTGGGATATTTGAGATTTGGAGTAGGTTTTGTGGGTATATCTCTAGTAAACCCTCATGAGACTATAACTCGTCCACTAGGGACACCTAGGGGTTTAAAGGCTTGTTACACATGTTAAATGTAACCGTACCCTCGATAGTTTAATTTATTTTGCTCGAGGACTAGCAAATTCTAAGTGTGAGGGAATTTGATAGGTGTCTAAGACAACTTAACTAATATATATTGTTTATGCTTTTTTTGCTATTTATCTTGTAAATTATGTGTATTACGACTTGTTTTATATTTTGTAGGCATTTTAGAGTCATTTGAGCAAAAGAAGAAGAAATAGGCGCAAAAGGGAAGATTTGTCTTTTCATGGGCAAATGTTATTCGCAACCATCGATTTGCTAAAGGATAACCCAGCAATTAGAATGTTTATTTGATGATTTTAACACCTCACTGTTCACTCAGGAAAACCATTTACTTATGGGTGCCCTTATCTGGTCGCTGGTGCTTACATCTATTTTTTATCTTTACCCTAAAAGATTAGGTCGAGAGTTTCACTCTCTCTCACAAGCAATGTAGTCAATCTCGGATCTCGGTCTCGTCGCGGAAGGGACCTTGACACCTTGACAACGATATATCGGGGAGATTATCGGTGAAATCTCGTACTAACTATTAAGTCATAATCACAATTCATAACCTGCATACAGGAAATAGATTAGTAATGGAAGCATTTGTCCTGTCGACGCATGTATGTTTCTGTTTTAGCATGCTGACCACTGTTCTAAACACATGGATACTTGAGATTTGCATGTGATTGGAGCAAACAATTTAATGTTTAAGTGTGGATGAATGTTGCTTTTCTGAATGTAAATTGAAACATTATTTCAGATGTATAGAATTTCGATCAAGTTTTTTCCTCAAAATACTTCAAAGAACTTATTCATTGTTCTTCTAAGACCTTAACACATTGTTAGTCTACAAAAGTGTTAGTAGTTTGACACATTGCAGAATTGCTTTGACATGTGATCACGGTGAATCTATTAGTACAACTAGAAGTTCAACTCGACGGTAACTTTTTTGTTATGGATTATCAGTGTGTTCTCAGGAAAGGCTGTGATATCGATCAACCAAAATAATCGAGTTCTTACTCTTCCAAAATAGATTAAAGTATAGCAAATAAGAACAAGTTCGTTCCCACAGAGAGGCTAGTGATTGTTAATTACTTTCAATTACGCAAGTAAACAGGGGGGGGTTTTGTTGTGATTTTAACTAAATTATACTAAAACAAACTAAAGAAGATTAATAAAAACGAATATCAGAGAGAGAAGTATTGGTTAGAGAATTCACCGTCAGTTTTCCAACATGTTATCAATCAAAGCATACTCAACATTCATGCATTAGTAACACCAATAACCCTAAAGCATCCTATCGCAGGTCTACTCCGGCAAAACTCCTAATATCATCAGAGAGGGTATCGCGCCACTCTCTGAATCCTTAACACCGGATAACTTGGTGTAATGCACCACACAAGTTCAGTCCAATGAAAGCAATGGTCTTTGTGAGTTGATGTTATTCTAAGTAACCCGGCGCAAAGTGCAACTCGGATTCAACCTAGGTCAAGCTTCTACACATACTTGCATGGCAATTTTAAGTATCGTTAACAAATATGCTATACTACTTGTAACCAGAGTCCTTCGACAATTCCATATCGAAAACTCCAGTTTAGTTGAGATATCAATACATGCTCATCTAATTTGCAACTTAAACAAACAAGCAATCAATCATACATATCATTATAATCAGTAGACCATGAACGATATTAAAAACAACATGAACATGTGAGCATGCGCCATTCAATTAATAAACATGTTTTCCAACTTCAGATTACATCCCTAACCAATAAAAGAGGCATAGCTCATCATGGGTTTCTCAAAACCCATGGAAATCAATCAAGAAATAAATACTCAAACCCGGAAAGATTGCAACGAATGATCGTAGCTCTGAAGTGCTGCGGAAGTAGCCAGCAGCCTCTTCTTCCTTCCTGTGTACGTCTGTCCCTGTATCCCTTTTTATTTTTCCTCCTGTTCGTGTATTGTATGATGTGATATGATGATTTACTCAGCAGCAAACTCTGCCTTTTATACGTGAGTTGCCAGCTTAATACGAGTCCATCCCAAATCCGAAAATCCTTGCTTTTCTGCCCAGCCAACTCTTTGTACGTCAACTGTCCACCTTTGTTACGTGAGTGGCTTCCTCTTTTCTATCTATTTTCACGTGAGAAATCTCCACTATTTGCT
>JAJJMC010019642.1:16044473-16097524 GCA_023531435.1 Papaver californicum
TAAAACATAGTAATTCACTCAAATATAGCAAATAAGGGTCAGGAAAAACTACTTAAAATGTATGATTTATGCACCTATCAATAATCAACTTAACCAAATTTGCATACACATACTCCAATCTGTCACTAATCACCTCTAACAAGCATCTCATTGAATTTTCCATATTTGAGGAATAGTTGAAAGAAAATACACAAAGCACCTAGCTAGCTCTAGTTACTGACTCGGAAATCTCATAGTATATTTCAAAACAAGAGAGACATCACTATTTCACACTTTGGTGTTCCGAAGTAACAGTAGCATGGTCTGTTAACCAACTGCATAGAATATTACATGAATGGCTCAATTCAAAATCATTCAAAATCATCTACATCGAACAACAGATATATTAAGAAGAAGAAAAATTCATAACCATGGCAAAGATCAATTATGAACTTGCAAACTGCCCTAGACTGAGTACAATTAAATTGGGCATGTTGAGAAATGAAATCACAATTAAAACTCTTTTAATCATCCATCAGAAGAATAAAGTGATAGGGTTTTTTACCTTGAAGTGAGAAGACTAGGTTAGAGAAGAGGAACTGAGGAAGAACTGACTGTCGCGGATACGCCGGAGGCGGAGAGTTACAGAACAGAAAGAAGAGAGAAGATTGAATTTTTTCTATGATGGTTCAAAACTTCAAATTAGGTTTCATATTCGAGAGATCAGATTAGGACAATTAGATTTCTATCATTCTAATATATGAACCGTTAGATCGTTTAGAAGAGTAGAGACCGTTAGATTAAAATAGCAAATACCATTTTTACCCTAAATGCGGGCGTATCGTCGCGGCCGATATTCGCGTTCAAATCGCGGTGAGCGCAATCTCGGGTATCGTCAAGGTATTCGGTCGATACCTTGAAAAGCGCCGATATCTCGGCCGTAACGGCCGAGATTGACTACATTGCTCACAAGTGAGTTCACTAGCAGAGAAGAAATAGGGTCCGGGTGAGTGAGAAGAGTGGTGGCTCGAGATGATGGAGGTATATCTGCAGGAGAAGCTCAGGGAAGAATCATAGAAAAAGTGACAGAGAAGTTGAATCTGTGATGGAGCTTGAACTCGGGAATTAATGGCAGTTAGAAGAGAAGATGGTTCTGTGGTTGATGTGAAGAAAAGAATGGTTTTAAGGGTTTGCTGTTAGGGTTTTTGGTTCTGCTAGTAGTGATTCGAGCTCATGAATTTTAGGGTTGAGCTGAGATTGAAACGAGAAGATGTGTTAGAAGATTGTGAATCTGAGTTGTTTCAACTCGATGCAGAAAGATTTGAGATCTAAATGTAGAAATTTCAGAGAGCAGATTGAATTTGAAGATCATATGGAAATGGATTTAACTTAGACTCGAGGGTTGGTTCTGACTCTTGAGTGAAGATTGATCTCAAGTTGGAGCTGTTGTTGATGTTTATGGGTTTCTGGTTAGAGCTAGTGAAGATCAAGATAGGTTTTCTGCCGTGAATCGAGTGTATAACAGAGATTGAGTTGAAATGATGGAGTCTTGTTGGTGTTTGGTTGAACTGATGGATTTATGGATAGGATGGTGATGGTGGTCTATGAAGAATTGATTTTGAGGGTTGTGAGTCTTCAACTGAGAACAAGGGATTGAATTGGTGGATTTGAGTTCGATTTGATGGATCTGTGAGGAGAAGAAATGGGGTTGGTTCGCTGGTGGTTTTGAAATTGCAGCAAGGATGGTAGAAAGATGCAACTGTCGGATTTTTGTGGAGCGTTTGTTGATGTTGTGAACCAAGATAGGAGTCTGAAATGGTTTCAATTGATTTAGATGAACGTGTAGGAAAATTTGCAGGGAAGGACTAAATAAAAATGGCCTGAATTTGGCCGTAAATTATTCAGAAACATATAAAACTCTGTCTGAATTTTATTCAGGCGAGTCAACTCACTAATCAGATCCAACTCGATTGAATCAGACTAATCATACCGAGTCAGACCAGCTGACTCGGCTAACTCACCTTTCCTGAATTTGACCTTGATCCCCTGACCGTTAAGTTGATTGTTAGATTTAACAGTTGACTGTTAGTTGAATTCGATGGCTGGTGCTATGTGGTCAATATCTGCTGTTACAGCCGCGATAACGGCGATATTCAAGGTATCGCTTCAAGAGCGCGACGAATTTTCAAATATCGTCGTATCGGCCGATACCGGTCGAGATTCGTCCGATACGGCCGAGATTCGCCCGATATTCAAGGTATATGCTTGTTGGAAATTCGAAGATAGTTGAAAATAGTTGGATATAAGATTTGGGACTCCTGATATTTCGATGATAATCTCCCCGAGATATAGTTATCAAAGTGTCAAGGTCCCGGCCGCGATGAAACCGATATCTGAGATTAACTACATTGGGCCGCTGACGTACATATAGTAATAGGTTTTGTAAAAAATATTATTGTAATATTTTATAGTAATGGTCGTGCGGAAAAATTGTTACCTTAATACCGTGTTCAATTCCAAATATACAATTTATATGGGAGTATGGTAACAGTTTAAGAAAAAACGTGTTATGATTATACTAAAAATAGTAAGAGTTTGTTTCAAAGTATGTTACAATAAATATAATTGTAATAGTTTCTGCAAAAACAGTTACCGTAGTTCTTATTCAACAACATAATTATGTATAAACTGATACTAAAAACAACTAATAATGACAGTTTTAAAATTTGTGCAATATTTCTTAATAACGATTCTGTAACAGTTTTATAAACTTCCCATAACAAGGGATTTGGTAACACCAGAAAAAACAAAACTGTACAGAAATAATATAGTAACAGTTTATAACTGCTACCAATAGTCATTTTTCTACTAGTGCTACTTCTTGAATGTTGTTGTTCTAAGTTTGACTGGGTGCTCCCAAAGTTAAAGTCTTAGGTACCATTCTGTGAGTTGCAGGAGTTTTTGGTGGAGCTTTATTCCTGAAGAAACGATGTAGTAGTTGTAATTCTTGCTACAGTTGATTTTCAATGATAGCACAATCTTTATTCTTATGATTTGGAACATAACACCTTGTGCACATTTTGAATGGTTGATTTTTGTAAAAGAAGATGATTTTTGCTTCTATCCCATTAATTCTTTCAACCATAATACCTCTTCTCCATGGAGTATGAACTGAAACTTGAGTCGTCAGAGTGACTTTTTTATCCTTTGTTGCAATACCATTTGGAGGATCAACTGCCTTTACAATACCTAAAAAACTACACATTTTTTCTGCAAATAACTTAGTTTGGAATCCCTGTGGTTGATTCCAAAATTCAATATCTACTATCATTGTATCCCATTCCAATTTTGTAGCATCAACTGACGGATCCCATGGATGCATAATAACTAAGTGACCATCAAAGAAAACTTTTTCTTGAGGATAAAATCCTTATCTGCTGCATTTTCAAAGTTGATGATGTACATATTTTTATCATGAAAACTGAATATAAAGTTACCAACATTTTTCCAAATTCTTCTAGCAGCTTTTTCAACAAAACCCACTGACATTGTTTCTTCAAAATAAACTTTAGCAATGATACTATTTGCCCAATTTGCTATGCCTTCCGGGATATTTACATCATCATGAACCACAATTCTATCTGCAAGAGAAATATTTGCCATTTGATTTGTGACTTTACCAACAGAATGAGTTGAAGATGAAGCCATTGAAGATTGATAAAACTATAGATGTAGAAGAATGATAGAGCCAGGTGAGATAGTTAGGTGATTGGGAGATGTAGATAACAGGGGCGATGAGACCCCAAAGAAAAGGGGTTAAAAGAGACAGGGGTTACAAAATGAAACCTGCAATTGACACGCCAACAAAGAAACTCAGTAAAGAAACACATCTAAAGATGAAACTAATGAAACAGGTATAAAATTAGAAATTCATAATTAAGAAAAGAAACAGGAAGAAAAAAGTATTAGATTGACAAGACGAGATAGGAAAAAAGATGTAAGGCTAGATTAGAAGCAAAAATAATGATAAAACATGATATGCCAAAGGAAATTAGGCCTAAACAGGCATGCTGAAAAAAGCTAATTAATGAACATTAATGGCAGAAAAATTAGTTGATTTGGTTCCGAGTTAGGTCCGATTTATTCGCCACACTTTCTCTCTCCTCTCAAGTTGTTATCTTATATGTTAGAAACTCGGATCCCGTTCTCTTCCAACTTATATCCCCATAAGCTGTCTTACGGTAAGTTTTTTGTTTACATTTAATACTTTTTCATTCTAAAGAATTATTTTTAGTAATGTCACCATATTTTACTTTTAATTTAAAATTAACAATTGGACTTGCAAAACAAATTAGGTAGATGAAAAGTGGATAAAATACCTCCGCCCAAGGAAATCAAGATTTTATATTTAATACTACCTCCGTTTTACAAAAAGAGTTACTATCACTTTTTTAAATTGGTCTATTTTTATGTTAAAATGAAAAAAAATGATAGTAACACTTTTCTAAAAACGGAAGGAGTCCGTTTGTTTATTCTTAGCTTTCTTTTAATCTTTTCGCATGCCTTTAGGACCCAGATGCACAATTTCGTTTACATATATGTACACGATATAATTGTCTGTATGGTGGCAAACGACTATCAATATACCAATCAAGAGTGTCAGGACTTGCTGCTCTTCGTATTTGAAGAATTACAGAAAATTGTGCGTGGTCTAAAGCTATGAGAATGGATGTACATTATGAGAAAAAACCACACCCGATGGCAAACACGGATTACTATTTAGTATTTATTAAGGCTGGTTAAGAAAAAATCATAATCGAATATTGAATTATGAACTCTCGTATTAGAAAAAGAAAAGAAAAGAAAGAATTCAAAAGCTCAAATTAAACTCACTTGCAATCTGTTCAAGAGATGTATAAGTACCTACAATTACAACTGAAATACCCATCAAAGTAATCCCAATGATGATCACCAGTTCATATCCCCATCTTCTGTATGTTCCCATAATCTTCACGTAACACAAACAAGGAATAATAATTGAAGCAGTTGCACTTAGAAATGCTCCAACAAGAGACATTAGATACCCGAAAAAGGGAATAGCTAAAGCGACCATAACAGAGCTAACTAAAAACAAGGTTCTGATTATAAGGCTATTAGTCTTGTCGTTGTAGTTAAACCTCAAAGAGCTCTCAATGGCATTTACAATTGGTGTTGCCATCAATGCATATTTTGCAATGGGGGTGACCAAAGTTGTGTAGATTGCTATCTTTGAACTGAGTTTGTCAATTGGTAGATTCAATGTGACCTGAGATTTTATGTGTTCCCCGAACATTAGATAACCCAAAACAGCCATTGTAGCATAGCTAAACGTACATAGAACAAAGCAAAGTAGCAAAACCTGCAACAAATACAAACCAGGTAAACGTTAGTAATACGAAAACAAGTTTCTTCCCCGGTTTTTCAACCACATCGAAACAGAACAAAGTTTAAGATCTTATCATCATGTGGCACCTTTGAGAATTGTCTTTTATCTTTCAATGAAGTATATAACGTTGGGAAAACGGGATGAGCACAGTAGCAGAAGGTGTATAAACTAACACCAGTAGGAATTCCATTCAAATTGAAAAACCTTCCTTTTGCATGAAAACCAGTATCTTCAGCACCAACCCAAAAGACAGAAAGAATGATGAGAACAGAAGCTAAAACCCCAGTTGCAGATACGTAAGAAACTTTGCTCAAGTCGGTCAACCACATCGACGGGAGAATTATAAGGGCTACGAGCATAACGAATCCCTGTTGGCCGTATACTCTAATACCAGCTAATGTGAAACTCATGTTTGGAAACAGGTTACTTAAGTTATCACCTTCTAGTATCAAAAATCCTGTTGCAACCACATATAGTTCCAAGTACATGAAACTAGATACTATCATTCTTCCTTTCCTCCCAAAAGCATACTCGCCAATATCTGGATATGTTCTTATCTTTGAACTTACGTCAATACATCTTCGCATTAGTAACCCCGTGTAGAATGTTGCAGCCGCAACAACGAAAAGAAGTATCAAAGTTAACCATCCTCCTGATGCTAGCGCATATGGTACTGATAGTATCCCTACTCCTGAAAGCAATACATTATAGAATACTGTAAATGATTCATTGAGCATTTGAATTAAAACAAATTGAATTTGATACAACACAAAATTTCAGATTTTGCGAAAATCAAAACTGTTGATAGTCCTCTAAGAAGTAAGTAAAACGTATAAAAAAAATAAAAAAATCTCATCTCATGGCTCATGGGCTTAAAAAAATACTAGAGCAGTAAAATATAAAATGTACTAGCACAAAAACTATTCAGCATTAAAAGCCCGCCCTCCCACAGTCCCACTTCGCTGGGAAGTAGTTGGGTGCCACTTTCCAGGGCACAACACTATCAATGATATACATGGATGCCGCACCTAGTAGCATGTTACTTGGGACCGTTTGTACGCACCTACCTATGTATACATATATCCGAGCTGGCCTACTACGTTACAGCGTCAACTCCTCCTAATAATCAAAACCTTAATGGAGTTTGCTAGCTGGGTCAATGAAAATCAGTAAATCACTCATCTTTAGGAGATAACCAGGAAATTTCATTTCTAATCCTTCTTCTCTTCTGCTTTTTTTTTGGGACAGTATTATGTATGGACGTGTAACAGTTCAGATAAGATCATTTCAAAAGGCAAAAGAACAAAAAAAATCGAAGCAAATCAAATCACACAAATGAAAATTAAAGAAAAAATTGAAACTCACCAGATAAAGCATTGATGCCATTGAAACAAGTCTTAAAGAGGGTAGAAGTTCCTACAGTTTCCTTATAGTTACTATTATCATCCAATACCAACTCTTCATCCGTCTGCTTGGTGCTTATCGGAATTATATGCTCCTCATGGCTCCGGCGATCGTTGATTATTAACGGTGTCGTAAGTGACGTTGAAATCATAGCACTATTCTTATGCATCAATGCATCGCAATATTCTTCCATATTTATAAGCTAAATATACACACGACTGATCAATTATGAGATCTAAAATATGATATCAATTTATTTGAAGAAGAAAAAAACGAATAGGAATGAGAAGATAGAATGATAACAATGATGAAGAGAATTCAGATAATTGCTTATCGAGAATTATTATGTTTTCTTTTACATCATGGTCGTCTTACACAGTGCTGTTATGGTCTGGTACATTTGTTGTCTCATTTTTGTTTTGAGCGGATTTCGCATGGACTTTTCTCTCTGTTTACATATAAGGCCCCCTTTATATAACTGAAAATTGAATTGCCCATTACTGATTACTCTGTTTGTAGTATCCTAGTGGAGCTTAAGACCCCACGCATACACTTACGGCTTACCCCCCAAGTCTTACGTTTTTAAATATTTTTGTTGCCTTTTTTTTCCTCCTCGCTTCTCGGCAATTTTGACTACAGATTGCTACGATTACTTAGATTAAGATAATCGTGTAATTATTACCTTCTTTGGTGTGATGTGGATCCACAAATTGTCATTTTTATGCATAGAACCCTAGTCTCTCTCAAAGAGTTTTGAAGATTTTAAGCAACGAGAAAAAGTGGAATTCAATCACCACTCAACTAATCTTCCCAACTGCTAATAAATTTCCTAGTACAGTACTCTCCAATCAATACATCCACCGTCTTCCCGCACAATACATATGCTATATACGTATATAAAATAGTAAATGTAAAGCCATCAGGGTGGGTATTGACTAATCGATTTTACTTTTATTTCATAAATCAAGATAAGAAGAAGAAGAAAAAGAAGTAGAAAAAGAAGAGTACGATGTTAATGAAAACCAAATTACAAACAAAAACGAACAAAAAGAGCCAGCCTTAACAAAGCAGACAAGTAGCAGCATGTTTCAAAGGTTATTTAATGATTTTTATTCATTATTTGTGTACATGAATTGCAAGTTTAACCTAGGATCATAAATGTTTCCTTAATTGAGGTTACCAATTTACTAAAGAGATGGGTACTATTGTGATAATACTCAAGAATTTTATTATTGGGGTTGCACACTTTTATTTATGAGAGTTTGAGTGGATTAATGTGTCCCAAATAGGGATATAGGGTGACTTAATAGCCATGTCAAATATCCAAAATACTCTTCCTCAATAATTACCCTAAATTTAATAAAAAAATAAAAAAAACCTAAATCTAATTATCCTTTCATCTGCCTCCTTCTGTTCTCACCATTTTTTTGGCCGTATACCCATTTCATCTTCTCCATTTAAACTTTTCCATGTTTCCTATTCACACGACGATTCTAATAAGTATTCATCGACGATTAAACTCTTTTCTATAAAACACCATGAGGTCCAAGCAAGTGAAGCAAGCAACCAATTTACGAACAAGAAACCAACCAGTTGAAGAAGATTCAAGTTCTTCTGCACCCGAAAAGCCACCGCATCAATCAACCAGCGAAGAAGAAGAGGGAACTCCTACTAATCCAGCAAAAATGACTCGTTTAAGGTATGAATATCGAAAAAATTCATCCTTTTTCTATCAATTTTATTGGTTAATTAGGGTATATCTGTTAGATTTAGGGTTTACAAAATCAGTTTCGTAACTGACTACGGATGGGAAAAGATGAACTTCCAGTCGTAAAAATTTTCCCACTTACGGCTGGGAAGGTATGAACTTCCAGCCGTAAATACGATAACTGTTTTCAATACGGTTAGGAAAGTAAACATTTCTAACCATAAATAGTATAGTTACGGATAGGTCGATGCATGAAAAATCTAGTTTGTATGATAACACTACCTAGAAGTAAATAGCATTTCCTAACCTTAAGTGACCCTAAGTTTGGGTTTAATTTTTTTTTTTAGTTTACGGCCAGGTCGATGCTTGGAAAAGCCAGCCGTAGGAAAACTCTACCCAACCGTAAATGGCTATTCCTAGCCGTTAATGAACCTGAGTTTGGGTTGAACTATTTTTTTTAGTTTACGACTAGGTCAATGCTTGGATAAGCCAGCCGTAAACATTTTCAACCCAACCGTAGAAGCACATTTCCCAGCCGTAAACGCCCCTGATTTTCCTGTTTTGAAGCATAATTTTTTGGATTTTTATTTTTTCAGCTATTTTTTCTTGTTATATGTATTGAACATGCCTACTTAATTTTTTTTAGGCCACAGAAGGACAAGAAGAAAAGAAGAACGCAAAAGGTAACACCAAGAGCTGACCCCAACTCCAACCCCTCGTCACAAGAAAAATTTGGGTGCAGACACAAGGAAGAAAGGTGCATTGGTTATTGGTGAACCAAGAGAAGAGGTAACTGAACGTGCACTTGTGCTTTCTCAACCTTGACAACTACATGAGATTGGGGACGAACATAGGTGCTAAACAAGTGTTGGTTCCTCAAACAGATAAGTCTTGGGGTGATCCAATAGATAGATCATTTGTCTTATTTAGTTACCAACATTCATGGGCGGCAAGGGTCTGTTCGGCGTTGGTAATAATCTAATCTAATGTTTTTTCCATTGTTTATGTATTATTATTATTAATATTTTTTCCATTGTTTATATAGGATCGTACCACAGCGGTCCCGAAACTCAAACACCAAAGGGCGAGGTTTTGGCCAGTGGATAACGAAAACGTCGTGGTGGTAGCCCTTGTACTGGTTTCGGGATTATGGCCTGCAATAGCCACTACGCAGAAGCAATACGATGTTGTTAAAGTTTGCTCTTTTAGGAAAGGTTTATCCCGAGACAAATATTATCTATCTTCCGGTCGGCGAGATAACTATCACTCTGGACGTGCTCTCCAAATTAAAGGTTTGTTCGTGGATGGAAAAGTCGTGCATGAGGGTTTCAACAACTCTCTTTCTTTTGAAAATATTTTTAAGTTGGTTGCAGAATGTCTTGGATGGAACAAGCATGAAGCCCAAGAAGAGTTTGAGGTAGGACCCGGAGAAAGGCCGAAGAGAGAAAATGAGTCCCTCAACAAAAGAAAAAAAAATAAGGATGGTGAAATGGTTTCGCCAAATATAGAAAGAAAGATAAACTTGATTCGTCTAAGGGCTAAGTTCCATAATTTCAAGGATAATGAGATGGATGATGTAAGGGTTAGACATACAGCTACATTTTACTTGTTGTACACACTTGGCACCATCATTTTCACGATCTCTCGGGAAACATGGTGTACGCTTGCTATATACAACTCTTGCAACATCTTAGTCTTGATCCGGAGTTGAACAAGGTAGCAGAGTACTCGTGAGGCACTACAACCCTTTCTTTCTTGCTTGATAGTCTTGGTGAAGCTTCAAGGTGGATCCAAACACAAATTGCAGGGAATGTTGGCCTTATCCAGGTAATTTTTGTTTTACTATTTTCAATAGTTGTTCAGTTTTTAAATTGATTTGTGTTTAATATAATTCTCTTTTTGCGCAGTCATGGGTTTACGACCATTTTCCTACCTTGACGAGACCAACGCAGGATAAACAATGACATTTTCCTACTCCAACAGGAAGCAGATATCCATTCACAAGAAATCAGGAGAAGGACAAAGAGGATAAGATGGTTCAGATGAGGGGTCAATTTGACGCTCTGACAACTAAGGATGTGGAGTTTGACCCGTATGTCAGGCTTGATGAAAATGGTCATGATGCTCGTGAATTTACCGATGCGTAGACCTATAACGGACCACTCTTTCATCGAACAAGGTACATCATTTAAAACCCTCGTAGAACTCTGTGTCAAATTGGAGATGTCTAGAGAATTCTTCGCGATAAGGAGGAACTCTTTAAAGTGGACAGAGTAAACTCTAGGTTGTTGGCTAATAACTCTATTAGAGGTTCAAATGAAGATATTGTTTAAGATCAACCTCAAGTTCGTGGTAAACCAAAAGGAAAAAGTCGAGGTTAAATTTTTTTCTTATGTTGTTGCGGATATGGATATTTAGTACTTTGTTTAGTTTATGAATTTTCGGATATTTAGGTATGCTTGAATTTATGGAGTTAATGGATTTGAAGGATATATTTATATATTTGTTGATATAAATTTAGCTTGAATGAATGATTATTGGTTTTCTTATTGTGTAATTCCAAATACATCACAAAACTTGGAAATAAATAGAAATTCAGGGTCACTTACGGCTAGGTCAAGTACTTGAAAAGCTAGTCGTAAGTATAAATATTTTAAAATTTGTCAGTTTTATGGCTAGATGCAGCTTCAAAGCTGTCCATAAGTGACCCTGAGTACATTAAACGGCCAACAAACCTAGCCGTATTACTATGTGTTCGACAATTTATGTCAGTTTTACGGTTGATATTATTACAAAACCCAACCATAAAAACCTTGGGAGTAGTCTACGTCTAGGTTTTTACACTTATCTAGCCATAAGTGACCTTGAGTTTTCCAATACGTCTAGGTTTATATACTGACCCGGCCGTATGTGACCCTGAAATTTGTGCACAGCTAGGTATGTGAATAAACCTGACCGTAATTTCCCATGAAACTTGGTTTACGGCTAGGTCGTGATACCAAATTTCTATCCTAAACCTTTAAAATCCTTTAAAAAACTGTATTTTCCAATGTAAATGTGTACAGTCCGTACCAACAACTAGATTTTTTAAAATTTCCAGTCGTTGGGGTCTTTCGTCTATAAATATAGCACACTCTCTTCTTGTCAAAACACACCTCCTATTTGCTTCTCCTCTAAAATTGTTTCTCTTTTCAAATCTCAACAATCCAGAACCTTAAAAATACGGCTCCCAAATTCACAACTAGAGAAGACATTGCCATAGCTCGCGCATGGTTGACAACAACACAGCATGATCAAGAGATGAACATCAACTTTCAACAACCCGCGGATAATTTCTGGAACTGTGTCCACATACTTTTTTTCGCGTCATACGACAATGGAAATAGAAGCTCATACCTAGAAATCAGGGAAAGATTTGAATTACTCTATAGTAAATGTGATTTTTTTAAAAAGATTATGGTGGAAACAGGGAGGATGTATCTAGGCATCTACAATGAAGAAAATACAACTTTAGTAAGCTCATTTCAACGCTGTTGTGAAATTTCAAAACCCCGTTATAAGAATACCTTATCCAAAAAATCTAAAAATCATGAGTTCTATGATGTTTCGATGGAAAGAGACTCGTATTTCTCTCTTTAACTTATCATGTAACATTACTTTCTAGTTTATGTCTTTTCTCTTATTGCAATGTCATTTCCTTTCAATGAAATTTTTTATGAAATTTTCTTCTTAGCATCAATGAATTAGTAGTAGTGTTCAATCTCAACTACTTTGAAAAAAATCAAACAAATACATGGTCATTTACGGCTGGGTACACCACAGAACCCAGCAGTAACTCATCTCTACGGCTGGCTCGAGCAAAAAAAGTCAACTGTAGACCACTTAACTAGTTTGACTTACAATTGAGATTACTAAAAAACCTAACTGTAAATCCTGTCTACGGTTTGATTGATGCCCTCAAACCTAACCGTAATCACCAGATTACGGCTAGGTTGTATACACTAATCAGCTGTAACCCCTATTTACGGCTGAGAGTTCATATTTCTCAGTCGTAAGTTTAATTTAATTTTGATTCTTAAATTGTAAATTTAAATCATATTACTAATCTAATAAATCCCTGATCTTCATTAAATTAATCAATTAATTTCATTAACACTAATTGATCTAGAGCATTTTAGGTATTATATAAAATACTAAGATAAGAGGTTTTTGGATTTGCTTCTTGATAACCCTATTTTATCATTTTATAAATCCCTAAAAATCGAAGGCTGCAGCTCTAATAATAGGGTTCATACTCAAAGTCTCGTAACCTATCGTCGTTCAAGCCCAAAAAATAAAAATGGCATTTACCTCCATGATGAACTTTAGGTGGCCGCTGCTTTCCTCAAGATCCACTCGTTGCAACAATGTTAACATCTATCATTTTTCTATGAAATTTCTATTTAGGTTTCTATATTGGCCTTTTATCCACAGGCCACAGCAAAAGAAATACCTTTAACCTGACTATATTTAATTCTTGTCTTACATACTTAATTTTGTTAGGCATTTTCTATCCACCCAATTTTTGCATCTTTTCCCTAATTAATCTTAGAAGATGTCTCTCCGTAAAAGTGGGTTTGCAGCAATGCCTAGTCTTTTCAGTTAGCTCAATAGCAGTTGGCTTTATTATCTTGTAGGGGAGCGTCAATGGGATGGGATTGATCGAATCGAGAAGATTTAAGCCGATTCTGTATGGGGATCCAACGGTGTCAAAAGCTTGTTAGATCATGTGTAAATAGGATCATTGATATCCTTGCTCAGAAATAAAACAATGAAAGATATCACAAACTATATAAACAAACTCTACTGTATCTACTGCATAAACAACTGACCAATAATTTGTTGCAAAGCAGTATAAGTACCTATTATTACAACGAAAATACCCATCAAAACAATCCCGAAGATAATCACCAATTCACACCCAAATCTTTGATAGGCTCCCATTATCTTCAGGTAACACAACGATGGCAATATGATCGAAGCTGTTGCACTTAAAAACGCTCCAACAAGAGACATCAAGTACTCAAAAAAAGGAACAGTTAAAGCAATTATAACAGAACTAATCAAGAACAAGGTTCTAACCACAACGCTAACAACCTTACTCTCATTGTGATAAAACATCAAAGAATTTTCAACTGCAGATACGATTGGTGTTACTGTTAATGCATATTTTGTTACAGGACTGATTAGAGTTGTGTAGATTGCTATTTTCGACCCAATTTCTCGTGGTGGTAGATTTAGTGTTACTTGAGACTTCACATTTTCACCATACATTAAGTACCCCAAAACTGCCATAAATGCTAAACCAAGAGTTACCAGAACAAAGCACACAAGCAAGACCTGAAATCAGAAAGAACAAAAAAAACATGAGTACATACATGGACACTGCATTTTTGCCAATGATATCAACAAAATCAACGAAGATATAAAGCTTCGGGTAACTCACCTTAGAAAATTGTCGTTTATCTCTCATTGAGTTGTATAGTGTAGGAAACACAGGATGAGCACAATAACAGAAGGCATATAAACTAAGGCCAGTAGGAATACCATTAAAATTCAGAAGCTTTCCCTTTTCATGAAATCCGGTTTCACCGAAGACACCGACCCATAAAACAGAACAAATGATGACAACACAAGCTAAGACCCCGCTTGCAGATACATATGAAACCTTGCTCAGATCAGTTAACCACATTGAAGGCAAGATTATAAGAGCAACAACTATAACAAACCCTTGTCGCCCATTGGTACTTACTATCCCACCTAAGTCAAAACCCATGTTTGGAAATAGATTACTTAGATTGTCACCTTCCAATATCAAAAATCCTGTTGCAACTAAGTAGAGTTCCAAGTACATGAAAATAGATACTATCATTCTTCCATTCTTTCCGAAAGCATACTCACCAATATCAGGATATGTTCTTATTTGTGGATTTACATCCAAGCATCGTCGCATTAGTAAGCCTGTGTAGAATGTTGCTGATGCAACGACGAAAAGAAGTATCAAACTTAACCATCCTCCTGATGCTAATGCATATGGTACTGATAGAATTCCTACCCCTGAGACAAAAAAATAATAATACAATGTTTGAAGTTCATTTCAGAATCAGTTTTGCACCATTCAAATGGTTAACTTTGAATTACGATTTGTTTGTTTTTGGAGCAAAAGACAATGATTCCACTAAACAAAAAGACTAAGTAATGCATTGGCCTGGATACCCCCTCGGGCCATTTAAGGATTTCTTGCGCGGCTGCTACCTTGTGGCGTTGTCATGTAGAATCCGGACATTGAAGTTATCAATAAAAAAAAATTTATTACTCGTTTTACGAAAACTAAAAAAGAAAGGAAAAGAACCTGATAAAGCATTGATTCCATTGAAACAAGTTTTAAAGAAGGAAGAAGTTCCTTCCTTAGAATTTGTGTGCTTCTGAAGCTGGTTATTCTGCAGTTCTGTACACTTGTTAATCTGATCCTCATACTCACCCCCATGACTTAACACAAATGGAGTTGTAAGTGATGAAGTGATTACCATATTTACACCTCTAGGTTCCATTTCTCCTTTCATTTTCGGTGGAGCTATAAGATGAAGAAAAAGATAAGGATAACTTAAAATCTTAGTCGACCAAGATTTTGAAGAGAAAGATAATGAAAATAATTGTAAAATGGAATTTTGGAATGCGAATCAGAAATCATGTAAATGATAGTGACTCCATATCTTAAGTATGTACGCCCAATTGTACTTGGTTTCTAGTGTGTTGGCATCTGGTGTTCTGTGCATGACTGATTGTTGTCTTCACATTTAAGAGCATGCCACCTTTTCAGTTTTTACTGAATTTGTTGGTACTTGATAAAGAAAAAAGTCACATGATATTATGGTACTGTCTTAAAGGTCTCACAGGAAAAAATCCAACGCCTGGCAGGCCTGGACACTAAAACCGTGCACAAACGAATTGGATGTGGGCGCAATTCTACAAACCTAATAATTTAGGGAGTCTATACGGGTGGCAGCTTAAAATCCTGGTTTAATTGGAGTTTCTGGAATTAATAGGGTATTATTGGAAATCTCAACACACTCCATAAATTATAATGGGGTGTTAAAAGATGGTGTAAATACTAGTTTACCTTTCCCTAATAACTAATCCTAAAATCCTATTATACTTAATTCCCCAAGCCTTCATTCTATTTTATAAATCAAAACCTAAAATCATTCACCCTCTCCTCTATTCCAAAACCTAAGATCATATTTCCTCTAAAAAAGAAATTGAAATCAATTAATAGTCGTCATGTTCACAAACCTTAGACCATGACAATTTTTCATATGAATGTTAAAAGTATAAAAAGTCGTCATGGTCTTTGATTTTCGACCATGACGACCCTTATTGTTAATTTTCACCGAAGACGAAGAGTCTGTCAAGGCCGCATCGGTTTTCACCTTAAACCATGATGACCCTGAAGGGTTATTTTCACTGAAGATGAAGAGTATAGTTAGGGTCGTCATGGTTTTATTTCTGATCATGACGATTTTTCATAGCATGGTAAAATTGCAGGTAAAGATCGTCATTGTTGGATGTTAAGACTTTTTTTTTTGTTTTTTTATTCCAAACTGAAATTTTTATTAATGGCGTAAAACTAAACTGTCTGACATAAGAGTACTTCTGATAAAAAGAGGAGGTTCCTCTAACCATATTGAGGATACTCTCTTACATCTTGCATGATTTGCTAAAACATGTGCACACTTATTTCCAAGTCTGTTAACATAATTGCAATATCAACTATCAAAAGACTACAGTTTAAAAATGATGTTTTCCACAATACCCCTGAATTCCTAGGGAACATCCTATACTTACCCATTGATAGCCTTGACAAGTCCAAGATAGTCAGTCTCTAGGACTATTTTATTTAGTTCAATAGAGTTTTCCCAGTTGACTGCTTCTAAAACTGCAAGACATTCCAGCTGCTCCGGTCCCAGAGCCCATCGAAACTGATGCATTTGCTCCCCATGTAGCTACCTGTACAGTTACGCACAATTAAACCATAGCCTCCATATTTTGATTTTAAACAAAATGAAGTATCACAATTTATTTTAATATAATCTTCCTGTGGTGGTTTCCAAGCATTATTACAAGGTAGACTCCTAGGTGCAGTTCTATTTGTCTTGACAGTTGAAGAACTATTAAGATGATTTATAACGCAGATGGAGAGCTTCTCTGGATCTTTAAATTTACTTTCAAAGATGTTACAACATCTTTTCTTCCACAAGAACCAGGCAGTTGTTGCCACTGCAACTTGAGTACTCTCACTTACAGCAGTATGAAACCAAGATGCAACCCACTCTTTGATCGAAACCCATTCTCAGAATTATATCTATAGCCTAGGATTCTGAACCATACTACCCTTGCATAAGGATAGTCCAGATGATGTGCTTAGTAGATTCCACTTGATCTTTACATCTTATACAGTTTTGATCAGAACTATCCAAGTGCCTCTCAAGTCTTTCTTTGGATAACAGAATGTCTCGAATACTCTTCCATAAGAATAACTGAATTCTAGGAATAACTTCAATAGACCAAACCTTTTCCAGAACCTGTTGCTTTCAGTTTAAGAAGGATCACACATTCCATGACGCTTTAGATTATATAGGGTTTGGTAGGCAGACTTTACAGGAAAAACATCCATTCTTAGTGCTTGTCCAAATCAGTCTATCTTCATTGTTGATAGGAATACGCATCTGCAGAATTTTTTGAGCAACATCTTCAGTGAATAAATCTCTGAAAACATCTTCTCTCCAACTGGCTGATAGATGATCAATTAGTTCAGAAAAATAAACATAAGAGTAAGGATTAGTGGCATTTTATTTAGAAATAAAGATATTTTCCATATTCAGAATCCACTTATATCTCCATATAAGAATCTGATTACCCTTGCCTAGATACCAGAAACTAAACTTTCTTATGAATAAAATTCAGAGCTTATACTTTTCCAACTCCATGTTGAGTCAGACTTCTTTGAAGAATGTAAAGGATGAGAATCCTTGAAGTATTTTGCTTTCATAAAACTAGTCCAATGGCTATTAGGACTAGTGCACAGCCTCCATGATGATTTAGCAAGTAGAGCATAGTTAAAGTAACTTAATCTCTAAACCCCAGACCACCATCTGTTTGAGATTTAGAAATACTAGACCAAGAAATAGGAAAGAAACCCTTACCAACTAGTTTGTCCCACCAGTATCTTAGCTGAAGTGAATTACTATTAGTAATGATTTCTTCATGAACTTTGAAGGAACTCATTTGATGAAGAGGAATAATGTTTAAAACTGTCCTGACCATTACAGACCTACCCGATTGCACCATCATCTTGCCTTTCCAGTTGCATAATCTTTTATGCATATTGTGTAACATATTTTTAAAGAAACTTTTTTATTTTTGTTTAGCACAAGTGGAACACCAAGGTATTTCTCATTCGGTTCTATTTTTTTAACTTAAAGAATTTTGGTGATATCATGACCAACACCTGGGCTCAGATTCTCACTAAAAGAAATACTTGAATTCTGATAACCTGACTACTGCTACTGCTAAATTTTTCCAAAATCTCATGCAAAAGTCTAATATTCCTCAAATCAGCTTTAAGAAAAACAAGGCAGTCATCTGAAAACAGCGGATGACTTATTTGGGGTGCTTTTCTAGCAATCTTTATTCCTCTAATTACCTTCTGCGATTCAACTGAAACCATGGCTCTTGAAAATGATTCCATAGCCATGATAAATAGATAAGGGATATGGGATCCCCTTCTCTAATTCCTCCATTTGGATGAAATGAATGACATGGTGAACCATTGAGAAGTACAGAGATCTATGTAGTAGATATACACTGCATGATGAGCTGGCAAAAATCTTCATTGAAACTCATCCTCTTCATAACTTCGATAAGAAAAGTCCATTCTAGCCTATCAAAGGCCTTGGAGATGTCTAGCTTCAGATCCATGTAGCTATCAGCCTCTTTTTTCTTCCTCTTTAGAGTATGCATTATCTCATGGGCTAGAGAGATGTTACCTAAGATTAATTTCCCAGGCACATAAGCAGATTCTAGCAGAGAAATGACCTTATGCATAATAGTCTTCATTCTTCTTTCCAGCAACTTGGAGATAAGTTTGTAAGAAGTATTACACAAAGCGATTGGCCTGTAGTCTTCCGGATTTGAAGCAATTTTAACTTTGGGAACTAGCATAAGCCTAGTTTGATTAATCTTCTTATTTAAGAAACCTGTGCTAAAGAATTTTTGAACCATATCCACTACTTCACCTTTTGTAATATCCGGCCCATTGGATATGGAAAAAACCAAGAGGAAACCCATTCGGTCCTGGTGCTTTCTAGGCCTCCATACTCATAATAGTGTCATATATTTCCTCCTCACCAGGAACTCTAGTCAACATTTCATTGTCCTCTTCAATAATAAACATTGCATGTTATCCAGAATATCTTGATTAATAACAGGATTAGAAGTAGAGCTAATATTCTTAAAATGCTCAGTAAGAAGATTAGCCAGAACACTTACTTCACTGCACAGTTTCCATCCTTATCTTGTAGATAATCAATTTTGTTCCTACTTCTTCTATTATTAGCATTTAAATGATGCAACTTAGTGTTTCTATCCACCTATTTGAAATAGTATTTATTAGATTTTTTCTTCCAAAATTCACTTTTTATATCCTCCCATTTCTCAATATCAACTTCAATAGACATAATCATAAAACTATTATAAGTATTTGTTTGATGCACCATATCCAGCTTAGCATACAACTTGTTGATGTTAACCTGAATGTTACCAAAACTAATCATGTTCCAATTAGATAAATTTATCCTAGCAACAACAAGCTTTTTGTTAGAACCCAAGCAGGAGAACCTGTAACATTTATGTTCCAAGCATTTATGATCTGATTCTTGCAAGTATAATCTTTAAACCAACAAGCAAAGAGCAAAACATGAAGTATGATCATATGCAAGATGAGTTAAATGGCTTAATTTGAATCAGGAAAAGATAAGAGCCATTCAGAATTTATGAGAGCTTTATCAAGCCTAGCCTTGAATCTACCAGTGCCATGCTTATTGCTACTCAAAGTAAATGGCTTACCATTAAAACCTAAATCAACTAGACCAGCATCATGAATACATTGTATAACATGTGAAGAACATGAAGATGGACTAGATGCATCATTTTTCCTAACTCTTTCCTCACTGTTAAGAGTAATGTTTAAATCTCCAATTAAAATCCATGGTTGTTTAAGGGAAAGACCAAGATCCCTAATATATTCCCATTGAGGTTTCTTTTCATGATGGTAAGTAGGCCATACACATAGGATAAAAGCCAATCTGGTTTAGAAGGATCATGTTTTACAAGACAATGAATCTTATTCTTAGATGTATGCATAATTTTAAGATTGAAACCATCCTTCCAAAGGAGTAGAAGGCCACCAGAGAGACCAATGGAAAGAACAAAAGTATTATTGGGAAAATTTACGTTTTTGGATAAAAATAGCACTTTATCATAATCAATTTTAGTTTCAGAAATAAAAATTAAATCAGGATTGTGCAAGTTATTTAGATTCCTAATATGATCTCTAATGGATTTCCCTCTAAAACATTGACAGTTCCAGGCTAAAAATTTTTCATAATGAAAAAATTAAAAACAAAACCTATATGATATTTAAGAGTAAACAACAAAACTTTATAAGATTTTAAAAATTGGTGATTAGGTTCTAAACCAATTAACTTAGATTTAGCAATAAAATTATGGAGAGAATTATAAACCCACTCAGAGCAGTGAAAAAGATTAAGATCAAAACCGAAATTTAAAAGCCAACAAAGTAAAATAGATTTAGGGTTCACAGAAAGAGTTGTGGAAAAAACCTTTGGATGAGTAGTAGATGTTCCAAGTTGATTTGTGTAGTCAATCTTCCAGATGTATTGTTTGAGCTATCAATTGCTTTGTAGTTTGAGTTTCAGGTTTTGAATTATCCTCTCTAGCCCTCTTCTGCTTCCTGCCATCGATCTCACTGGATAGACCAACCTCAGTATATTGTTCCTCTACTAAAGCTGAGACCAAAGACATATTACTATCAACACCCAAGGTATTCATATGGGCAGCCAAAAACGCCTTCCCTTCTTCAGTTTGACTCCATTCATAATACTCCATATCAGTCATTGCTTCCACCCTATGCTCTTGAGAAATTATTTTGTAATTTTCTTTATTATGATCAATTACCCAACAATCTTTATAAATATTGTATAACTGCATTTCGAAATGATATATCACCCATATATGCTCCCCAACAGCAGTATCAAGCCAGCCTCATCTTCTTAATGGATCTTTGATATTGACCTATACATAAAAAATATGTGATACATGACCTCTTGGAAGTCTGTGTTTACCCTCTGGGACAACCTTCTTACCAATATCTTTACAAATATCGTTCACCGGTTGTTCGTTCAAGAGAATCTGCTGGAGATTTCTTAACTTAACATTTCACACTTGATGAGTGAATTGATGATCCTTAATTGGTATGTGTGAGTGATACCTTTGAAGAGAGAGCGGACACCCAAGGACAACCCAGGGACCTTTTTTGAGCACCAGTTCACAGGATTCATCTTTATGAAATCTAAAAACAAAAAGACTTGTTCCTTTAGAAATAATTTCAAACGTTTTATAATTCTCCAGCACAGATTGATTTTTTTCTTAGCATCATCATGATCAACAAGATTAGTAGATATGATTTTCCCCAATAAACTACGGGACCATTCAGCTACAACTTCATTCACCAACTTAACAGTAGCAATAGTTCTTTTTCCTGGTCTAACCGAACTAGAGCCAATACAAGCAGATTGCATTCTAGACGCCAAGTTATCCATTTGATTCTTTTCTGCGTAACTATCTTGCACTCAGTTTTTTTAGTTAAACACAGATGACCACAAAGGATTTTGAGGGATTTAGAGTTATAACTTTTTGGAGGATATCGAATAGGGTTATAAAAGGATAGAATATAAGGAGAATTAGTTAGTTTCCTAAAAACTATGATATGCTTAGAATGATTAGGCAGCCAAATTGAGTTGACTAATTTTTGAATTTCAAAACTGCTAGATTTTTTACTTGACGAAATTGACCAAGTTGCACTGTTTGATCCACCAGGTTTGATTGATTATGTTTAACTTATTCATGATGATGAAGATGAAGAATTGTTCAACAAATCGATGATTGAATCTTGAAAAAAAAAGGATTTTAACCTACAAGAGTATGAATGAAGAACAATACCACGGTTGGGGAAGAAGCAAGCACCTCTGCGACAAACTCAGGCAAACAATAACTTTCTGAAAGATTAACCACAACTGGTTACCACTACTGGTGACTACACATTTGAATCAACAAGGAAAAACTGCAAAAGGATTAAACTGACATGAAAAAATATTATCAAATAAAACAACGAGTTTGTTAAAAAAACTACTTTTCCAGCAAACAAATTATAAACTCAAACAATCAAAAATAAAACGAAATTGCAGAACACTCGATAATTAGTTAGCTAGTTCCAGTGATGATTATGATGATCATAAGTACTGACGATGTTAAGACCATGACGACCCTTATTGTTAATTTTCACTGAAGAAGAAGAGTCTATTAGGGTCGCATCGGTTTTCACCTTAAACCATGACGATTCTGAATGGTTACCATTGAAGACGAAGAGTATAGTTAGGTTTGTCATGGTAATATTTATGGTCGTCATGGTTTTATTTAGGGTCGTCATGATTTTATTTCTGACCATGACGATTTTTTATAGCATAGTAAATTTACGGGTAAGGGTCGACATTGTTGGATGTTAAGACCATGACGACCTTTGAAGAATCGTCATGGTTTTATTTCTGACCATGAAGATTTTTCATAGTATGGTAAGGTTGCAGGTAAGGGTCGTCGTTGTTGGATTTTAAGACCATGACGGCCTTTGAAGAATCGTCAAACTCATGAACATGACGACCCTTTCCCTGTGTCTTTCCTTTCCCACGATGATTCGACAGTTTTAACCAAAAATTCGACCATTCGTACATATTATTAGTTTACCAATCAATTTTGAGCTAAGGATTCTTCATTTTGAGCATTGGAATCACTTATTCTCAAACCCTAGTTTTTATTTTATTTTTCCTCCAAAAGACCCTCTTCTTCTCCACTGATAAAAAAAATCTCTAATTTTAATCATAACCATAATCTATATAATTAATCTAATCTAATTAATTATCAAAACTAACCATGTATTATGACTAACTAAATGGGGTTAGTTTAGCTATTTATGAAAATATATGGCTAAGGGGTAGGGAGTATTACTATTGGATAACCCTATTATATATTTTCCTAAAAACCCCTATTAATTTTAGAAGCCCCAATTAAGCCAGGTTAAAAATCTATTGTGTACCCACGCCCACTAAGTTTAATGATAAATGAGGATACTTAGCAAATTTCGAGGGGAAAGCTTGTTTGTCAGAGAGAAGTTTCGAAAAAAATATTTTGAACGCAACGATATTTTACATATAAAGTCTTTGTTCTTTTTTCATCTCTACATCTGAATCTCAATTTTCTTATTCAATTATAGTTATTTCAATTTATTACCGATCTCGACATTTTTATCTTTAAATCTTAAGCTCTCTTCTCATATTTTCTTGTGTTTCTTTATTCATCTATTTCAATGAGTTAATTTTCTACTGGAGTTGGATCTGTAAGGGGAGTTGAGGAGGCCCTGTGAAGCTTTGGTCTAAATCGGAGTTATTACCCTCACCAGTATTTCAGAGGTTTGTCTTTGCCTCTCTATTTAACTAATTTATTTGGTTCTGTGCAAGGATCTTTCAGTACAGGCTTTAGGCGCATTCAACTCCCTCTTAGTTCTGATTGTACTTCTTTCGGCAGCTGAAAATAACATTCTCTATAACATTCCATATTTTCTTCTTATTAATAGTTATGGTTATCTGAAGTTCTTGAAAAATATTGTCCTTGCACACATAATTTATTAGATGCAATTATTTTTATAGTGGTGGTGGTTGTATTCAATTTTCGTTTCAAACTACTTAATTTCTTTATGAAGCCTTCTGGATATCTTTTATTATCATTCTCTGAGTTATACATCCATATATTCTTTTGTACTAAGTTCCTTATTCTCCTTCATTAGTCATTTTTATCAACCTATTCATGGAATTTTTCAAACCTCTGGTCCCCCATCTACAGTATTTGATTTTTTCGCAAACATGGAAAAGAACCTTTCACTTTTAAACTTCAGCCAACAATCAATGTTGACCATGAAATCATCAATATATGCCTTCAGCAACTCAATCTCATGATCATAGTCAAAGTTTCGGCTCCTTATCAATTTACCTATGAGAAGGTGATTGTAAAGGCTATGAAGGAATAGAAATTACGTTATGATCCAAAAGTCTTAACTGAGGGAGGGGGTGATATTCCAAGAGAAAACAGGTTTATCATAACTATGAGAAATTCTATGGATGCAAACAAAATTAAGTGGGTAAATCTTGTAACTTTAATTGATACATGGTCATGGTCAGGGAGATGGATGGAATAACACCTCCCCATGAAATTTCTATGGAAAAAGTGGAATTCAAAATAACTTTATGTAAGGCCTGAAAATGTCTAATTATGCTTTTATATAAGCTTTTGCCTCTTGAAAAGGAAAATCCAATCACATACAACAACAAGTAGCATTTTAGAAGAGACTACAAATAATGCTCCAATATAGTCTACCAGAACAAGATCCATATTATGATAGTTCATATCTCCTCATTGGAAGATGGAAAGATTATAATACCTGTAAGCGCTGGTACCAGTAATTATGTGAATTTTTCAAGATATACATACACTTGAAAATTGTGTGGGATAATGGTAAGCTAATATAATTGTCGAATATTCATCTATAGTAGCTACTGAAATAATAAATGATGGTGGTTGTTAACCCCTCTGCAAGTGATATCGACATATTGATTGGTATGCACAAAATCCAAATTATGTTGGATTGAAATTTCTTGAATAACGTAATATTTGGATACAAGACTTAACACCTTAGAAATTACAAGCAATTTTTTCAACATGATGGTCATCCAAGGGAGAGTTATTGTATAATTTTGGTTATTTAGTGGATACACATATTTGATTAGACCAAATCATCACAACCAACTCCTAGGAATTTGGATGTCCTTCTGGACCATGTAAGATATGATCACAAATACAACTTGGTGCACTTACGGTAATGTATCTACACCTTGGCTCTTTGTTGAAAAAAACTACATCACTACTTATGTGAATCATCTCTGAGAAGCTAGCAATCCGGGACACAAGTCCTCAATGTATTTAAATAAGCATGAAGACTCAAGAATACTATTTGCGTAACACAAAAGAAGACTTCATCAACTAGCATATTTCTTCACGAAAACACATTCACCTTCTACATTTCAAGAAATTTATTCATCAAAATTGGAAAGTCTCGACTCAAGGATTTGTAAGACAAGATTTGATTGCAGTACTCATTAGGGGGAGCACCATCATCAAAGGTGCATTTACTGTACTTATCGCGTTGTACTATTTTTCCTTCGTCAAGGTTTTGTCCCACTGGGTTTTCTTTGTCAAGGTTTTAACGAGACAACATATGTGTGTCCAACATTGTATGGGTTTTTACATGCTTAAAGCATCTCCAATGGAATGTGGTGTGCATCCGATGTGTAAGTTGCTTTTACCCGATGTGAGATCGAAATTTCCTTAATTCTAGGAGATGGAAAAATAACATCTCCAACCATAAAATCTTTTACTTTAGTTAAGATTTTTTTTAACCATTGATCAAAAATCTAATATTTGATCCATGTCATAATAGTCATATATACTGGTGACTAGGATGTTTATATCCTCTAAGGGAACCTCTATAACCAGGTGATAGCTTTGAAGATGTTTACATAACTACTGTAAATATCATCTTCACATCCTGCTTTCACGTTTCCATTAGACTCTTTTTTTGTTAAAATTTTAAAAATCTTATGTTGCCTTAAGTTTTAAACTTTTATAATGTTTCGTTGGAAATATTCTTATACGTTTTTCTCTTTTGATTTTTTAGGTATGTCTGTAATAACTTAGCCACAGTGATCATCAGAAAAATATTATAAACCTAAAATTTAATTACTAAGATGTTTTCTGTCTAAAATTAGGGTTTTGATATCTTGGGCATTAAGTCTTCATCTATATATATAAAGGGTTAAACTTTTCTATTCTACAAGAATTCTCTTTTCTTCTCCCCCTCAGCTTTGTGCCTCTTTTCTATTCCGTAGCAAAGAATTGATTCCGGTTTCGGTACCTATAGAAAGAGGATAAAATTATTCTGGTTCAGTAATTAAAACGTTAAAGAAACGAACCGCACTAGAGAAACGAACCGCACTAGAGAAACGAACGTAACTTTTAAAACGAAAAATATTTCAACCTTTCAAAAACCAGAATGGCGAGAAGAGAAAGAGAGAGGGCAAAAAAAATTTAACAGCCCTCTCCTTCTCTAATCTCTCCGCACTCTCAAACCAATTTGCCCTAATTTTCACCGATTATTAAAGTTTTGATGCGACGATTGAATGCCCATTCACCGTCATCATCACTTGATCCAAAACCAGAAAAAATGGATTCAGTAAAATCTCAATCTCGATCTATTAATAATTTACGAAATTGGAAAAAAATCAGAGAAAATCTCTCAATTTTTGTTGGGTTTTCAGTAATTTTTTCAGTTTTAGGTTATTTATTATTAGTTTCTGTAAGAGGTGGTGGTGGGGAGAATTTGAAGAAGAAATTTTTGATTGTGATTGATGGTGGAAGTACAGGAACTAGAATTCATGTGTTCGGGTGTAATATTGATAATGGAGGTAAACCAGTTATTGAATTTGGTAAAGAAGAGTTAGGTTCAATGAGAGTTTCACCAGGTTTGTCTACTTTTGAAATGGATACTGAAAGTGCTGGTAAGAGTTTCATGGATTTGTTGGAATTCGGGAAGGAGAAAATTCCTAAAGAGTATTGGGAAGAGACAGAGATTAGGTTAATGGCTACTGCTGGTTTGAGGAGACTTGAAAAGGGAGTCTTGGAGAGAATTTTGGAGTCTTGTAGAAGGGTTTTGAGATTTTCTGGTTTTAAGTTTCAGGATGAGTGGGCTTCTGTTATCACTGGTATGGCCAAAATCAAATGGTTTCAATTTTCTTTATATTTTATGTTTGGCAATGCTATAACGGTTGATCTATAGTTTATGGTTAATGAAGAATTGTTTTAGTTAGTTTAAATATAGCATGTAAAACAGTTAGGAAGAAGTAGGAACGTTAAAAGTTGCTCCATTTCGCTTATTTCCTATATTATGGGGAAGAATTTTTGAGGGCCAAGGAGTGACAAATGCTTGTTTTGGTCTTAGATGTTGTGCTGGGTGGTTGTTTTGTAGGTTCTGATGAAGGTATGTATGCTTGGGTTGCGGCAAATTATGCACTTGGTACACTTGGAGGTGATCCTCAGGATACAACTGGAATTATTGAACTTGGTGGGGCATCTGCTCAGGTTTTTCTCTTTTCTCAACTTTCATCTGAATTTCATGAGTGATTATCTTGCATAGGTCATTCAACTGATCATCTCACCTTAGCATTACCAACATATACATGCCTCGGATGTCATCAATAGACCACTTGGATTCCACTCTGCCACATCACCATCTGCATTATTTGAAAATTAAAACAAGCACCACCACACTGGCCCACCATCACGTATTGGTTCACAATCACCTCACCAGTACCAGTTGAGTTGGCAGACCTTTGGTCACAAATACAATCATAGCATAATCACAATTATCCTCACATTGATACCGCATGAAGCTACCTAAACTCTATATGGTTCACCACACTGGTACATCATCGCATATTGGTTCACCATCACCTCATCAATGCCAGTTGGCCGACCATGGTCGCGACTACCATCAAAGTGTAATCACAACCATCCTCAACAGTTAGCTACAGAAACTGTATGTGATGCCTTTTAAGAGCTCATTTAGTATCATTTTATCTCTCCTGTAATCTTGCTAAAGAAAAGGAAGTGTGCTTTGTTTTATAAGGTAGGTTGCATGGGTCATGGGTCAGTTATAAGATCCTCATCTTAATGGGCTGAGTATTAATTTCAGGTGACATTTGTTTCAAGTGAACCAGTCAGCCCTGAGTTCACAAGCAAAGTTAAAATTGGGGAGTTAACGTACAATCTTTATAGCCACAGCTTGCTTCACTTTGGTCAGGTATGTCATTTAATTTAACTGTAAATTTTGCTCAAATTTTGCTATATTTTTTCTCTTTTCCTAACGAGTAGTGCCACAAAGTTTAGTCAACCACTTCGAATAGCTTCTTATTTTGTGAACGTTTCTCAAATCAACTGGATTTCGGTTTAGTTCTTTTAATATGTTATTTCTCGTTTGTTTAGGGAGCTCACATTTCTCATCTATAGTTAAATTATCTTGCAGAATGTTGCCCATGATACGTTAATGGAGTTGCTTGTTTCTAGAGAATTGAAATTCTGTAAGTGGTTATGTATTTATTTAGTCTATGTACTGTGGATTCCATATATTGCATTCAGGAATAACATATTTGCTGAGTCTTCTATCCTATTGTAGCCAGGGGAACCATTCAAGATGAAATGTTTTTCGATCCTTGTACCCCTAGAGGGTATTTAAACAGCTTGGAGTCATCAAACTTTTCTCCTGTTGCTTTGAGTGAGAAGAGCAAAGACCTTAGCAATCTTCGTGCAAGGGGTAACTTTTCTGAGTGTAGATCTGCAGCACTGATGGTGTTACAGAAAGGAAAAGGTTCACATTCTTTCCGTATTCTTCGTTTTATCAAAAACTTTTTTTGTGTTTGAGGCAAAACTTAATGGCAAACTGTTTATTATTCAGATAAATGCAACTATAAGCTTTGTAACATAGGATCAACCTTCATCCCAAAACTGCAGGGGAAGTTCTTAGCCACAGAAAATTTCTTTCATACATCAAAGGTGCTCGGTATATATTCCTCTTTCAATCTGTTGTTTTTGGTTTTAAGCTTCAAGGCTCGCTCTTTTCTGTTGTAAATTCTCTTACTTGACAAAGCCTTCCTCGTGATGTTAAATTTCAAACTTCTTGCTGAATCAGTTCTTTGGGTTACCTCCAAGAGCTTTTCTATCAAAATTGGCACTGGCTGGAGAACAATTTTGTAATGAAGATCGGTCAAAGCTGAAATCCAAATACCCCACTCTGGACAGGGAAGATTTCCAACGATATTGCTTCTCTTCAGCATATATCATTGCCCTTCTTCACGACAGTCTTGGGGTCGCTTTGGATGATGAAAGGTATTATTTATAGAACCCTTCTACCATTTCAAACATAATTTTTGAGACAATATGTTGTTGACTTTAAAAAAACATAATATTAGTTGAAACTTCAAACTATTTGGTTCATCTAACCACCAATGTCAGCTGAGCACATTTGAAAACTTTAAACCTCATCATGAATTATGGTGCACGCTTTAATTTGTTTCTATGGATGTACTATTTAGTAGTGTCATACTGATTAAGAGTTCTTATTTAAACAGGGTTGAATATGCACAACAAGTGGGAGACATTCCACTTGACTGGGCATTAGGAGCTTTCATCTTGCAAAACTTAGGTGGGCGACATGATTGGGTTGGGACTGTCATCGGCGATGACACATCCGCTATGTTCTCATTCTCTGTTGTCTCAATCATATTGATATTCACAGCATGGTCAGTAACAAAATGGCGTAAACTACAAGTGAAGACAATTTATGATCTTGAGAAAGGGCGTTATATTGTTACACGAGTTGTTAGATGATATCAGCTAGGATAGTGAAGATGAAGAAGAAGCGTGTATCGATCTAGGTAATTAAAGAAGAGAAAAAACGCAGTGAGGTAGCTAGGTACGGAGCAGCGGCTGCCTCTGCAACTGGTTCCAACTTAAAATTTTGTTTGCCTCATCTTCTCATGGAGCCTAGACATTGTAATGATGATTCCCTGCATGTGGGAGAGACCCAGAAACATAGTGTACCAAAAATATAAGTGCATAGTGTGTATCAAAACAACATTGGAATGTAATTAAGAACTTTCCTTAGAACTCTTACCTTAAAGGTTGGATCTTTTTGGATAAAAACTGGTTCCAACTTTTCCTCTTGAAGTTTTTAACAGCGCTCTTCTTTAGTAAACCTGCTTGGAAAATTTGTAACAATCAAGATGAATTATGGGTACAGGTTTAAAAGCTAAGTATGCTAAAGAAAAGGATTTTCTTCATCTTGATAAACTGAAAGATGTTAGCGCCTGGGTATGGAAGAGTATCTACTCTGGTATCAAAATATGGTTAGATTGCTGGGTTATATGTTTGAATAGTCCTCCTGAGCTAGCTGCTGGCTTATATAATTTGTTGCATGTTACTTTTGTGTGTGATCTTTTCTATCCTAATACTCTGACAACAGAATACTAATCTGGTTAACTCTCTTTTTACTCAGGATTGTGTTAAGAGGATTCTAGATGTGAACATCCCCTCTGTAGGTGAAGATACTCACAATTCTCTAAGGAATTTTACTGCTAGAAATAACTCTATTGCTCCCAATGTGTCTATTGACATCTGGAGTAAGATATCTAGATAGCTAAATATAAAGTAATATTGATCTTCATTGTAGTTTATGCAATTTTTAGTTATGAATCTCGTGATCATCTTTTCCTAGATTGCTCTTACGCAAGATCTGTATGGCTTGGTTAATGTCAACACTCTGCTAGTTCATAGTAAAAAAAAATGCTACTTTTCTTAGTGGATTATCAGCTGGTTCAATCTTAATGGAGCTCAACCTTCTATTTCTATATTGGAGTATAATGAAATTCTTTGCAAATGTATGATTACTGATTGGATGATAGGGAAGGACAGGTGTTCCAAAAAAAATATTCAGAATGAGAACCCTAGTAGTTCTTACACTATTGCTAAAATGAATCAGTTAAAGCAACAATGTGTGTCTATAATGATAGTAATACCTCTGACTTCTTAAGAATGCTGGCCAAGGATTGGAGACCACCTGACACGGAGTATATGAAAATTAGCATAGATGTTTCTTTTATTAAGTTAACTGGTAAAGGAGCAATTTGTCCAACAGTTGGAGATTTTGCATGCAAATGCTTTGGAGCACAAGGGAGATGTCATGATGAAGCAGTGAATGCTGAGGAGCTGTAGTGCGTTGCGATGAATAAAGGAATGGATTGGGCAATAATACAAGGCAGTAATAGTGTCGCTCATTCTATTGCTAAAAAGGCAAGAGAGAAGCGGTCTGATTTTGAATTTTTCAATAACATCCCACATGGTATATTGGGTTGGATTGAACAGACTTACCGTATTATTTCTGGCTAGTTTAAAAATATTTATTATTTTGAATCCAACCGAATGAAAATAAATTTCGAACTCATATCGATGTTATTATCTACAGGGATGGTCTAAATTTTTGAGATTCAAAATGAGCTAATTCAACCCTTTTTATTTACATGAAATATTATAATATGTATGTAATGGTGATTCTGGTGAATGATTTATGAATGTGATGTTCCGACCATTAATGGGTTATTACTGTTTATGTTTTCAACGAAAGCAACGGAAACATTTTTGGAGCAAAGCCTTCTTTAACGTGCTTTCTCAGAAATCGCCTAGAAATCCCTCCCAGACCTGGTTCCCAACCTGCAGTCTAAACCTAACGTGCTTTGTGGGACCCACCAAAATCACTCATTGGTCATTGTATTTCAATTATTCAATCAAAATACATGATATGTCTTGTTTGACTTGTTCGAATCCGTTTGTTGGAGGGAGACTATTTGTTGCCAACAAAGATTTGTGACTCAAGCAAAGCGAATTATACTACGTTCTTTAGACGTAAGGAGCACTCGAGTAATCTTATCTTGAAAATCTATACTGCATCCCCACATTCTTGTGGCTTCCATGAGGACGCAAATGGCTGCTATAGCCTATAGTCGTTGATCTAACAATTAAACATGCTCCAACAATATAAAGTAGGTATTTTGCCAAAAAGATTTTTGCTGGTTTGGAACCTAATCCATTTATTTAAGCTTACTTAATAAATTAAAATAAAATTATTTTATAATAATTTTAAAAAAATTTATCCACCTATTTTTTTAATGACTAATATATTCATGATTAATTAGGGTTAATTAATCATATTATTTATTAATTAGTTGAGTTAATGAAATTTTGAAACATAAAAAAATTAAAAAAATTTAAATTTTTTAAGAACATCGAATTAGAATCGGTGGACATGGTGGCACGTGTATACCGATTCTGGATTGGTGTTTGTTATCCGCGAAGAACATTATAAAGTGGGGTAGGTTAGTTTAGGTAGGTAGTTTGCTCGAGGACTAGAAAAAGACAAGTTTGAGAGATTTTGATAAATGCATAAATGACATATTCTTAGTATTAAATCCATGTTTATATTTGTTATAATTCGTTATGCTTATTTTCTAGTTTATGTCTTTTATTAGGAGAGTCATTCAAAAAGGAGATACAAAGTGTTAGAATAAGCAAGGAAATGGAGTACGATGTTCTACGAAATAGTCACGCTTTCCTAATTGCTTTTAAAAAATGGCCATACCTTTAATTAGTGTTTATAAAATGCTCTTTTTTCATCTGATTTAACAATTTTGAAAAAAACGGTGTCATGTTTTCCTAAAATACCTTTCCCAATATAACTTAAGTGGTTGAGGTGGTGGCGATGAAGTGGTGGTGGTGGTGGTGGAAGCTTCGCTAAACCTTGGAGGGGAAGCGGTGAACCCGTTGGGTAAATGTCATGTAACGATCTTGAACCGGACTTGAAATTTACGAAACACTAGAGGGGAAGCGGTGAACCCTACTATAGAGGGTGAATGCCATGTAACAATCTTGAACTCAATGTTTATGGACAATTAGGTAATTGCAGTGTCAAATTTAACTGTGAATAGTGACATAACTCTCCAGTTAATGGACAAGTGACTATTTTGCAAAGAGTTTGTAACAATGTGACTTTTTTGTGAACTGGATTAAGAAAGTGTGACTGTTTTGGATAATACTCAATGAAGTACCACAACCGAAGAAGGATTAAAGACGAAATGGAAAACCTAAAAGAGTTTTGATGCACTAATTGTAGATGTGAACTCTCTCCAAATCTTAAATATCAATGTTGATTAAAAATTTAATCTTGAGCCTACAAAGTTGACGTGTTAAGCAAAAAGTTCTTTAATTTCACGTTCTCTCTTAGGTGCTGTTTGGTAACCATTATTTTAATGGATTATTAACCAATAATCAGTTATACAAGCCCAGAATTTATTCTGGGGGTGTTTGGTGACATTTATAAAAACCGACTATTTTAAGCAGAAATAAAAAAATCAATTAATTCCATAATTAGATAAAACCTGTTTATAAAATTAAAATAATCGATTTGTTACATCAAAACTTAAATCGTGTTTTTTTTTTCTTCTATCTGTTTCTAAACTGGGACGAGAGCAATACCGTGAGAAACCATGGATGAAACCTAGATCTTCCACCCTTCCCCTTCCCTCTCTTCATTCTGTTTTTTCTCCACTCTGATTCATCTTTTACACTTCCCCTTCCCTCTCTTCATTCTGATTTCTCTACCTTTTGACTTTTCTTGATTGAAGCCCTAAGTATTTGTGAGTGGTGAGTTCGTCTTCTTGTCGAAGTTGAAAAAAATAAATCAAATTCAGGTAATTATCCTAAGTGGGTTTTTGATTTGTGTTTCATAACTTCAATTAGGGTTTTCAACTGTTGGCTTTCTCTGGTATTATTTTTTGATATACCTAAAACTGTTTGTAAAATTGCCGCACTGGTATTGGCATAGACTAACTTTTGTCTACTAACATTTTCTTAACAATTGGATGCAATAGAATGTCAACTAAAATTGCCAAATGGACTGTTAATATGGTAAAAACCTTGTGTGAACTTCTGATCACTCAAATGCTTGGTGGTAAAAGGCCAAAATCATTTTTGATAGAAGCTTAGACTGAATTCAAAGATGATATCAACAAGAAATATGAACAAAATTTTACTATGGAGCAAATTAAGAATAGATATAGTGTGTTGAGGGGTAGATATAATGAAGTTAAGAAACTCATGTCCCTTAGTGGTTTTGAATGGGATCCCGAAGAGAAGAAAATTATAGTTGATGACGAAGGAGTATGGGATGCATATCTCAAGGTAAATTGATATCATCCTCTTTGTTGTTATTATAGGTTGTATTTTTATTTGTGACTTGTTGTGGGCAATAGATAATTTGTATTGTTTTGATGTAGGAAAACCCGGATAAAAAAAAGTACAAGACAATTGGATGCCCTAATTATGAAGAGTTGTGTACCATTTTCGGTGATTCTACTGCAATGGGTTCTAATGCATATGCTTCTGCTGAGAACGTAGATGTTGATACTTCATTGAAGTCCTCAAGGAAAGGGTCGTCCGTTGTTGGAGTGGAAGAAGTAAGTGAAAGCTCAAACGAGAAAGCCAATGATAGAGAAAAACGAAAAGTTCCAACAACAAATGATTATGGTCAGACTAAGAGAGCTACTAGTACCGCTGGTTTAAGTGAAGCTTTGTTTGTTATTGCTGATGCGACAAAAGCTAAATACGTTACTTATTTGGATAAGGACCCTTATTCCATACCAAATTGTACCAAGTATTTGCAATCTATTGATTGCGTGAGTGTACAAAGTCTAATGGGGGCGTTAGAGAAGTTTCAAGATGCCGGATGGAGAAAAGTTTTTATATCACTAGATCCTAGTAATCAAAAGGAATGGTTGAAGAATCTTGGGTCTTAGAGTTTGCGAGAGGTCTTAAAGTATTAGGTTAATGTTTATGTCATTTGAACCTTCGTCAAAATGGTTCGTTTTATTTTTAATTTGAACTGTTTTTTTTTTGTTTGTTATGAGAATGTTAAAGACATGGATGCTAGTAAACAGTAAATTTACTGATTATGGATTCACTTATTAATAAATTTGGTTTTGGTAACTTAACATTATGAATGTGATTCTTAATCTTTGTGATTTAGTTAGTATAATGTGTTTTCTGTATTATGTAATATTTATTGGATTTGTTGTGTAATCTAAAAAATTTTCATGGTTTTTGAGGTCATAATTATCTGACTATGTTCTTATTGTTTGTTTCTGTAGGCGATTTGGTCATATGGAATAAAAAAATGTGAGCTATTCTTAGAAGACGTGGACACCCAGCTGAAACAGAAGAACTTCATAGTTGATATCAAAGTGCACATAAATTCTAGGGTAAAACGTAAATCTTATTGGTTTACTTTACTTTACTTTACTTTACTACGTTTATGTCCATGTTGTTATCGGTTCCACTATAGGTTGCTTTACGACGAATATGGTCTTGAACAAGACAAAGCTATGGAATCCTATGTCACTTCATGCATAATATCATAGTAAGCACCAACACTAAACATTGTAGTTCCTTATATGACATATCAAATCGGTCTGAGGATTCTAATTTATGACAGTTCGTATTCATATGTAGACATTCCAATTGATGGAATACTTTCATGAGATGAACAATTTTAATAAATTAGCATTTCTGTTTTGATGTCAACTGTTCTACTGAAATATAGGTATAAATGGACAAGGTTTCATGAACATAACATATCTGAATATCTTTTTGTGTTGCATTTTTAAGGTATGACTTTGATAATATTCATAACTACTAGTAGCAGTCTCAATCATGGAACGCGTTACATTCTACAATCTACATATATACACATGAAAACATGTAACCTTAGCTCTGCACAATGTTGTACCCATATGATGACTTTGTGCATCTCTTTGATGAGTTAGGAATACAACAAATTTTGAGATGTTTACAATGAGACCAAACAGAATGGTATCGGAGTAGTGACCCAACAATTTACTTTTCATTTCGATGGTAAGATGGTGACCTGTCACATTTAAGTTATATTACTTCTCTCAATGGTTATCATTTGATAAAGAATCTAGTAATTATGTAATAGTTGTTTTGTAGTAGGTGTGACACTTTTTTCCTTTTCAAAATGAAGAATTGGAATTGAAAACTGTTGGTATCACCGAATATACTTTACCAAATCCGGATTCTTAAATTGTTAGTAGTGTGGATTTTTTTACATAACTTGGTCCAGCTAATCATAACTTTGCTTATCTTGCCATTTTTAATTTCATAGGCTTAGCCAGTTGTTTTCGACCTTGAAAAACATTTCCGACAGTCCGGGATTGACCCCATCTCATTATCCTTATTGTACTAGTTATCATTTGTTTATAAGCTTGTTTAATTTCATATCCATATGTACTGAATTATTAGGATATGACTCCAACATAGAGCTTGAAGACCGCACCTTATTACTTGTGGTTGGAACAGTCATTGAGAACCAAAAAGGTCGTATATGCAGGGAACCTTGTAGAAATTTCTATACCAACGGGACATCAACACATGCAAGAGATTTTGCAGGCCATCCACGTAGATGTTATGAGCAGTATCGCATGGAGAAATTTGTTTTTCTAAGGTTGTTTCATATTCTAAGAGAAAGGAAATTGTTACATGACAGTCGATGGGTTACTATAAAAGAGCAGTTGGCAATTTTTCTTCTCAGCATTGGACATAATGAAGATAACAGAATGTTACAAGAAATATTTCAAAATTCCGGTGAAACTATAAGTATATACTTCAATGAGGTATTGGGAGCTATCATGGAACTTTCGAAAGAACTCATAAAACCTCCTTCTTTTTCTGAGACTCCAGTTGAAATTCTCAACAACACTAAATGTTACCCATGGTTCAGGGTACGTAGATGATATCTATCATAACTTTGTCTTGTTGTTTTTTTCTTTGTTTTTTAACTTATGTTGTAGATATCCATACTTATTTTGTAGGATTTCATTGGCGTTGTAGATGGAACTCATATTAAAGTCATTGTACCACTCGCCCAACAAACACCTTATATTGATAGGAAAGGAAATAAATCTCAGAATGTAATGGCGGCATGTTCTTTTGATTTGAAGTTCACATATATTTATGCTGGGTGGGAAGGATCTGCAAATAACTCAAGAATTTTTGGGAAGCTTTGAGTAATAGAAGACTCATGTTTCCTCATGCCCCTAACGGTCAGTTAATTTTAAAGCATATATAGTTGGATTTTTTTGCATCCGAATGATCTTATATTCCTTGTTGTATTAAATTTATTTTACTATTGCAATGTGTAACATGTTTTATGTGTTTGAATGGTTTGGACTTGGTTCTGTAGTTAAATAGAATTTTGAGAAATGACCCTGACTTCTTCTTTTAATCATGATGCGCGATTCAATGTCTTTGGTCTTTAATCAAACATCATTCTTTATAAATCTGAATTTAATTAAGGTGGATATTCATACTAATCGAGTTAAGGTTTTTCATTAAACAACTAACACCGGTAAGGTATAAGTAATTTTATGAGGTAACTCTATATAATTCTGAGCAAGAGTTCTACTTTCTTATAGCTTTAGCCATTTTTTCTGCACGAAACTGTACATAACAGGGCACACCATTCAGGTAAGGGCTCTAAATCTCTTTATTTATACTAAAGTACAATTTGAATGCACTACTTATGACTACTAGTGATAAATTTATAAATAGGTATGACAGAGAGTTTCTAAATTGGAGATATAGAGGTAGCTGGTTATGGTGGTTGGTTTTGGTAGTCAATTAACAAAGCTGAGTTTAAAATCAGTGACTATCACTTTTTGTAATTCTAGCTGTAAAGTTCTTCTGATTAGGTCCATTATTTTCATGTGAAGTTATGTCCCTTACCACATTCAATTAAAAGCTCATGTTTAGTGATTGTCATTTTTTTTCTTCCATACTGCATTCAAACTTAGTGGAGTAAACACAGATCCCATGTAACTACGACTTTGGTTAGGCATCATCTCTTGTCTGGTATGATTTTATAGGTTACCACTAGAGGGTCTTCTTGTAGTGGCGGGCGTATCTCTTGAATTTGTATCTGTGATGGAAGTATTTTCTATGGTGTAAGTACGGTGCTAGATAGCTTCCAGAAAGCTCCCTTTTGCTCATTTATTGAAGTACGAATATGTCATGAACCAATAATATAATTCTAGTAATTCATGCCTGCATAATAATCATGTTGTCATATTTGTTATCTGCCTGTTGGTTTTTTGTTCTTTTCCTTGTTTTGAAGAAATTGGTATGTTTGTTAGTTCCTGGCCTTTGTTTTGCATCTCTCCTGGTTCTTGCTTTCTGTTTAGTATATATGATTTTTTTTGATTAAAATATTTTCTGCCTGAATTTTGGCCTCTGTCCAACAAAAATCTTCTAATTACCAGGAACCATATGGACCGCATTTCATATTATAAAATGCTTAAAATGATTGATTAAAATCTTAGGTTTGTTTGATTAAAATGCTTTCATATAATAACTGGTGTTATTAGATCTGTAGTTCTTTCTCTTTCCTGCAGTACTTCACAATCGGGATGGATCACAGGGCCTATTTCCTTGGTTTGTTTCGCCATAGTTACATATGTTTCTGCTGCCCTTCTCTCAGATTGTTGTAGGTCTCCTAACCCAGTCACTGGAACACGAAACCATACTTACATGGATACAGTTAAATTCAATCTAGGTACTCCATTAATTTGCTAAAAAAATAATGTATCTAATATACGCTTCTTAACATTCAGGATTTGAGATCACCAGGAGTTGTTTCTGTTTCTCTTTTAGTGTATTATGTCGGCTTTTTATAGCTTGTGATTTGGTTCATTGGTATAAGTTCAGGTCCAAAGCAGACCTGGTTATGTGGTTTTCTTCAATACCTAAGCATGTATATATCTTCATTTATATTGATGACATTAAACTTTGACATGCACATAGTTGTATCAAAATATGGAAATTTGATTATGATTTTTCTGTTTATGACAAAGAATTCTTAATTCGATGTTCTTTTTTTTACTTGCAGGAAGTACTATGTCGTGGATGCTGGATATCCAAATATGCCTGGTTTTCTCGCTCCATATCGAGGAGTTTGATATCACTTGCAAGACCGTAGAAGAGAAAGCAATCGAAGGTTCACTGCAAAAGAGTTATTTAACTTTGGGCATTCCTCGTTAAGGAATGCAATCGAGCGAACTTTTGGAGTTCTCAAATCTTGTTTTCCAGTTCTGAGGGATCCGGCCTCATTTACATACAACACCCAAGTACAAATATTAGTAACAACGTGTGCAATTCATAATTTTATTAGGACTGAGTCCAGGTATGATGAACTATTTGCATATTATGCAAATGAAGATAATGTCATAGATGTTGATACGTCCCCGTCCGATGAATCCGCATTTAGTGGTATGTATGCTCATCAACAAAGAAGAAGTGAAATGAACCACATGAGAGATCAAATAGCCGATGCCATGTATAGTTTTAAATATTGAAACCAGCTATGATCAAATTGTTGATGTATTGAACCATGGTTAAATTTGTGTATTTCTAATTTAAAAAAATTTAAATGATAATGAATAACATATTTGCCAAACAACTTATCATATATATGATTTTTTTTTAGATAATCAATTATCCCATAAAGTTGTTTGTTAAAATTTATTACAATAATAATTAATATCATAATCATTTTCTAATTTATGATTATCTATAATCATAAATGATAATGATAATTTTTATCAAATAAGGTCTTAATGTTACTAATTGGTCTTATTTTTCAGCCATTAATTATTTTTTTTGGATGAGTTCGTGAGTGGGGATGAGAGAATGACGTGAACGGTGAGAAAAAAAAACAAACAATCAGAAAACTTTTATCATTGTCAGCAAATACCGTAATTAATAAAAAGATATACTGGAAATATAATTATGTATATTATAAAATTTTACTTTAAACTTTAATCTACTATTTTCGAAATACAATTTACACTTCTAACACAAACTTAACTATTTAATGAACTTCAAGCTATTGTTTTAATGGCTTTACATAGTACTATTTTTTAGAAAAGTCGATTTAGAGATCCGAACTCTTTTTTATAATGACCTGAAAAGTTAGAAGAGAATTTCTTCTTCTTTGATAAAAGATCCATCCGTTTATCAATATGTGTGATTGATGCGATTAAGAACAATCAGTTGGTGGCAATGGCGATTTTTATGTTGAAGTCTTATTCAACTGTTAAACCTTGCATCATAGGTTTCAAGTACATCCATTAAAACTACTACAAATAAATATCAAAAAAATTGGGTTGCCTACAGGTGGATTGGTTTTGCTAAAATCCGATTGTCAACAAGAAATTGAAGATTGGTACTAAAAGTTGGTGGACCTATGACCTTCTCTGGATCCATATAGATCTCTATGGGATAATGTTATATCTAGTTATCAGTTTCAATAATAAAGGTAATTTGCATATGCTATGGTCAACGTGTAAAATGTTAAACTAGGTCTCTACGTTTTTGATTAGATAGACGATATATTTATATTCATGTCAAAACGGTGCACATGTAACATGTCTATTATTAAAATAATTTAATATTTACCTGGACATATAATAATCACCCTGCCATTTTTTTTTATCATCACCCATCTAGTGTTTTTGTTATTTTTTTATAGTGCAAATCTTACTCCTTAAGATAAAGGAAGGTTGATAGTGACTTGCTTAAAAACTTCTAATATTTTGTTAAAGTTGGATTCCTTCTTTGCTGGTGCTAACAATTATGGGAACGGGGCTCTGGGCAAAAAATATGGCTTATAAGGAACTGCATCGGGCTCTTTAGAGACTGATGACACGCCACATGTTGCTGTAACCGCCATACTAAAACCACATGAATAATCCCCCCATGTAATATGATTTAATTTCTCATAGGAATTTGTGGAATCATGGACTCAAAGCGGGGGAGTTTAGGTTGTTTGGCCAAGTTTGGTCGATTGATTCAAGTCAGGAAGGGACCCTCAGAGCAGTGACCGTGGGGTGTGCAATTATAAATAGGAAAACTTTCCCATCTCCACCTCACAGTGGGATGCTCAAGGGTTTAAGGGGGGCCTAAGTAAACTCCAACGGCTCATCATCCGTCTGGAACGGGAGGTAAGACTCTAACCACCCACTAATCCCCTGTCAATGGGTTTTCTGGACTCATTCATGTGCATATATGATGAGGACCTGAATACGGATTTACTAGGATTACTGTTCTGACTCGAGGTGATGAGTTATCAACCAAACATCTCTTTGTTTCGTTGGTTGAGGTCTACCGGAGTGTTTGTCTTGTATCTGTTTCACCGATATTTATGTCTTAGGATGCAAACACATGACGAAGATATTTTTTGCCCCCACAAAGGTAGAACATTGTGAATGCTGGTTACAGGTTCTTGTTTCTCATCTCAAATCTTGTTTTCTTTGCCAATAAATATCACCAATAAGTGATAGTCTACAAAATATCATGATTAGGCAACATACTAATACGAGTCATGGCGGTTAGATACCAACATGCGACATACTCCCTTTCGTGTAGTACGATTCTGAGCAAAAATGCCAACTTTTTTTTCCAGGATTCCAGAATCGGTGGATGTTAACATTCATATAAAATGATTCTTGGGACTTTGAAAAAGCCGATTTTCTGTCGGTTTATAGAGTAATTTTGAATGTTATTTTGGTGTTATATTCCACAACTGAATGCCCAAAAATTACCCATGTTAATATCCACACAATATTAACCTATCAAAACACCTATATAACTCTATATATGGATTTATTTGATTTAAATACAACCATCTGTATCATCTGAATCCGTACGTATCGTGCGTACTTTTGGAACCCCGACTTAGATTTACGAATTTTCATCCTAAGACGAATTATATGCATATTTACGAGTTACCGAACTATACGGTCTTGCTAGTAATGCTTGTTGTGAAGTATTTGGTCGAAAAATGGTCGATATGTTCAATGACTTGCTGCTTGGAAGTGTTGACCTAAATAATAACCTAGAGGAGTGTTTTAATGATGCTAATCAGGAGTCACTGGAAACCTTTTGACAAGGCGGATGTTTTGGCGCAAGTATTTTAAGCAAATAATCTCGCCCGGGCAGGCCCAATAAGGCCCAATAGATACCAAATCCAAGTTGGTTTCACGGTTTTTCTCATAACTTTCTCATACGAAGTCAGAATGACCCTGTTCTTTCACCGTTGGCTCCATAATTCAAATCAGAATGTTCATCTGAGGTGTATTCATATAAATAGGGACTGGAGTATGAATCGTGTCATTCCCGATCATACGGGATCCATATATTGGATAACTAAATCTACCAATGAACAAAGATGAAAAAAAGTGTGATTGGGGAATCCTCACTGCTGCTAACCTCAGAAACATTGAATTTAACAAAACTTTAATTGATGCAGGCACTAAAGTTAATTTCATCCCTGTCACTTGAGACTAGTTCGATATGTCATAAATGTTATGAGTATTGAGGAGGTTACGAGGCCAGTTTAGAATGTTTGTAGTTATTTAGAGAAGACTCAAATCGCGCTATAATTTAATTTGTGATTGAAGGGGTATAAAATAAAAGACATAATTTATGCTTATTATTTTCCAGAGTATAGAGAACGAAGAAACGAAGCCAACGATGAAAGAATGAAGTCATTCCGATGTCGTATGGGGAAGTTATAAGTAAAACGAAACCGTTTTACCACTGTCTTAAAATGGGTTTGCCCATCCACTTGGCATAACAAATCAACTGATTTGAAATTCTCTACCGGAAAGTTTTTACAAAAATTCCTTACATAAATCAGGCTTTGCATGTGGGTCCTTGTCAACCTAAAAATCGTATATTTCCCTCTAAAAAGAAAGGAAATGAAGATTATAGAAGATTTAATCCCTTGTATTTTAATGATTAAGTTTGTTTCCATAAAAAAAAACTGATCCATTTTTGATGTTGTAATTTTAATACAACTACTCACCAGACTCATCTGCATATGACCGCCTACATATACCCGCACTGATTACTAAACAACAAATGATAAGTGTATTTGGTAACAAATGCTATTATTATAACAAATGAAATTTTATTCGTGAATCAAATTTTCTGATTTTTATTAGAATCGTTGGATACGTCACTTTTTCGAGTTTTTTTATTTGAATCAGTTGAAGATCAATTAATTTTTTTTTGATCGAATTTATGGAGCATAACTGCAATTGGATAGTGTAGATGTCAGATTATCAACTTAATTTCGGAAAAGAACGATCAAATTGGAATGTGTCTTATTTGTCCAACATTCTCTATTTTGTTAGCACTTATTTTGTACTTATTATAGGTTTTTATGTCTTTGCAGGTATTTTTGGAAAATAAATATTTGTGGAAAAATCGGCTCAAAAAGTGATAAAAGCACCCGAGAAAAATTACTAAAGGCACCCAGGAGAAAAAGGTAATTTATGACTTCTCCTAACTGATAATTACTACAAAAGATGGTAAAGACAATGATCTAGAAACAAGTTGCATATTATAAAATGAAGGGTGATTAGTCTTCTATGTCACACTTCGAGGACGTGATATTTGCTTGACTAAGCAAGAATATGGTCCTCGAGGATGCGGGAAAGTATTGCTTGGACGAGCAATAATTATGTCTCAGAGGACGCGATATTTGCTTGGATGAACAAGAATTATGTCCTCGAGGACGCGATATTAGCGCTGCTGCCGTGCCAATGCTCCGCTCCGCGCCCATGCTTTGTGCTGTTGTTGTACGCTCCATTGCCGTGCCAAACTTCGTTGTTGCCACGCCCCACTACTAGTAGTAATGGGTGCATTCCCCTTAATTCTATTGTAAATGCTCATCTTCTTCTCCCTATAAATAGAGAGCATTTCCTTTGTAATGGGATATCCCAATAAGAATTCTTCTTCTTCTTTTATTTATTTTTCTGTTTAACGAGCCACATATTTTGACATAGAGTCTGCAGCAAAACTAATTTCTCAACACACATGCCTAAATATGATAGAAGAATACTTTTACGACGATGTTCTTCTCTTTCGCGACGAAGTTCTTCTTCAAACTTTTGGTGACAGAATCTTCAACCTTTTTGTAACACTTTCTTCATCTTCTTCATGTGCTGTAGCAGCAGAATTTTCTGAGATTTTTTTTATTTTACGTTTTCTAGCTCACAAATTCAATTGTAACCCTACCAATTCAAATTTAATCACAGAAATCAAAAGGAACCAATTAAAAATAAACTTGTCTTTAAAGTTTACTTTTGGTTGTTGGGGTGATAGTATTATAATTTTAGCATTGTTATTTTGTAATAATTTAATATATTATTTAAATTTTAGGAATTTAATGTTTAAATTAGTTTTTTTTGTTAACATGTCAACTATTTCCATTTTTTTCGAACCCTTGTACATAGTTGAGATCAGTTCATGGCAGCAAGACTTCTCTAAACAACCTGAATAAATACACATGCTAGACTCCTCAGCTAGTCAAACCGGACGCATTTATTTTATTCTAGCCTGCTTGTGCTAAATGGGCGCTAGCACTGCTTGTGACAGCGCTAGGAACAACTAGCACTATCTCTAGCGCTAACGCCTACGCTGCTAGCTAGCACTAACGCTAGCGCTATCTCTAGCGCTAATGCCTACGCTGCTAGCTAGCACTAACGCTAGTGCTAATGCCTACGCACCAGAAACAGCTGGGACATCAAATTCAAAGGGTCGAACGCTCTAGTCACTCTGACGAGTGATCCTCCCAGGATATACAAAGATACTCATCAGAATAAAGTATAAATATACTTCATATACAAAAGACTGAAAGGAAATACAAGAAAGTTATACCTGAGTTAACTTTTTTTCTTGATCATGAAATTATTGCCGAGAATATTGTAGATCTTTTCCGGTTTTCAATGTGTGGCACGATTCCTTTTATTAAGGAAAAAACATTCGTGAGTAATACACCAAAACGGATAGGAGCTAAGGGACGCGTTAAGCTTGCTAGAGACATAGAGGATTTAGCACGGGACACACCAGGCTAGAGCTGGAGATGTATCAGCCTTGGGACGCGAAACTTGTTTCAGTCTAACCAAAAAATAAAAAAACCATTTAACGAAATATTGGCTTATCCTATTCGCACCGAGAAGTTCACAATCGCCGATTTGTATAGCACGTGTAATGTGATTTTATATAGTGGTAAAAAGAGGTTCGATTCTCGAACTTGTGAAGGTAATGATTTTAGAAAATATTATACTAAATCTAAACTAATAAAAATCAGGAAATTAAACTAGAGATGATTTTTAGAAAATATGGATAAAACTAGGAATCAAGATTCAGTTATTTCTAACAATTCATGTGATTAATCATGTAATTCTTTTTAACAATTTAATTCAAGTTTGCCAAAAATATGTTTCCTAAAAGAATAATTGTAAATCCTAAGCATGAGACATCAAGAGTAATTAACTAAGCATGACCCATCAAAAGAGAACACAACTATTTAATAAAAACCATTTTTTTCTAATTTAAATCCATGCAAATAATAATAAAAGAATTATAAATAATTAATTAAAAATAGACTTACCACATAAAATTGAGAGAAAAACCTCCTCCATCATCCCAGTAAATAAACTTAGCCCATGGAGAAGAAAACTTGCTCAAAAGATCTTTTCATTGCTCAAAATATTGATTACAAGGTTGAATAATAGTGTAACAGCTGAACAGCTACTTATATAAACGTTACAGAACTTGGTTCAGCCGTTTCAAAAGAAAATAAGCAACAGAGAAGAAACAGTTGAAGCAGCTCAATATACGACAGTTCCAGGTTAGTGAACGACAGTTCCAGCGTTAGTGAACGACAGTTCGCTGGAGCTGTTTGTTCTTCACCTTCTTCTTCTTCCCTATACGCAGCAGCAGAAAAGATAGTTTTCTGTTAACTTTTCCGGCGATTCTCCCCCCTGATTTACTTGGCTTTTCTTGGTATTTATAGGCTCTCCTAACCCTAGGGACTTCCCTTAATTGATAAGGACTCAAATAAGAGTCCCAATCAAACTCAAATTCTTGTTTCAAACAAACAGCGGCGTGATTTTTCTTCTCCGGCTACAACTCGGATTTTGAGCACTTTTCTCGGCGTCAATCTCTATTTCTTCACGTGTTTGATATTGTTTTGATCTCTACTTGCTTTTGGGTTAGATTGAAATACCAAATATCCCAAAAATCACGTAAAAGAAATCACCAGCAACTTCATTTTGATAACCAAATAGGTTCCCGCCAAAAATGAATTTTTGAAACGTGAAAGGTGTGCCCCCAATCCAAAGCTTGGGTGCCTTTAACACTTGTCCCGGGTGCCTTTAACACTTTTTAAGCCAATTTTTCCACAAATCTTTATTCTTCAAATGTACCTACAAAAGCATAAAAACACGTAATATTTGTAAAATCGAATACTAACTTAACAGAAACTAAGGTGCAATCTAGACACTAAAATGTGTCTATCAAATACCCCCAAACTTACTATTTTGCTAGTCCTCGAGCAAACTATTCTAAAAATAAAGTAAAAATCCTAACTCACTTTCGCAGGAATCGCGACTACATTTAGCATATGCAGTAAGCCGTTAAACCCCTAGGTGTCCCTAGTGGACGAGTTTTGTCTCGTGAGGGTTTACAAGAGGTATACCCACAAAACCTGGATCTAGATTTTAGCAACACGTGAACGATTAAGGATAGACACTAAACAAGCTAGTTAGTTGGCTACTCAGATATTCGGCTATAGGGACCATTACCCTTTATGGATCCAATCACTGTACACGAGTGTTAACTCAAGCATACTAAAATTCATATCTAAGACAACAGAGTTCTACTCAGACAATTGTCTAACCACCCATCACATGAAAAGACTTAGAAGATGAACGAGACTGTAGAAGATCACAAATGTTGACTGAGGCGCACGGTGTTTCCCATATCTGTCTGAAGGTCAGTACCGAGATGAAACCTAGTGTGTCGAGATACTCCCCATTTATTTTCAACAGTTACTACCAACTAAAATATTTACAAGTTCCCATGGATCCTGCGTTCCACGCTTGCTTAGGCGACGGAGACAGGGAGAACTTGAAAATATCAAATACTATTTTATTTTATTTTCAATTTTTTTTTTCTAACTTTTTTCGATTTTTTATTTTTTTATTTTATTTTTTAATACATGTGTGTTCCCATGGATCCTGCGTTCCACGCTTGCTTAGGCGACGGAGACAGGGGGATCACACACATAACTCTAAGACAATAACATATTATTCATACTGGGCATGATCTCAACACACTAAATGTCATTCCAGCGCTAATTAACACGTCGATGCTAGGACCCACCAATACTCTCAGAGAAACACTAAATTGCAAATAATAAAACAGAACGTGATATGGTGGTGACAACTATCATGTTATTTCTAACACCTGAACTCTTTCTCCTTTATGAATAGACCATCTAGCTGGGCACACCAATCCTTATAGCAAAATGGCTAAGTTTCCATCTACCTAGAGTGGTTAGTGTCACCCTGAATTGTTCACATGCTTCTAAATTCCAAATCTTATTAATCTTAAAAAGTCTCCCAATACCCCCAAACTTAAATTAAACAGTGTCCTCAATGTTTCTAAACACTGCACGAAAAGGAATTAGGGAAAGATGTTACCGTGTCGCATGAGCATAAGTTACCTCTTTAAATCATATAACAATAATCGGAACAACTGTGGATCATCTGAATCAAATAGTGTTATCCACAATAGAAGAAAACAGCAGCAAGCTACGAAGATAAACAATCTGAACACAATTCGATCCCTATTTAGGTAAACCACATCAACCAGAGGATGGGTTTTTGGCAACTTAATTTTTTTCTGAACAGGAGGATCATTGGATCTAGCTCGAAGATGATTTTGTACCATGGCAGATGTGCATATGTCAGATCCCAAGCTAGGGACCTTCCTAAGAGTTAATGGCATAGCACATGGAGAATGACAGTCACCCCCAAACTTAGAGTTTTCAGTGTCTCTAGATAGACTAATAACACTATCATTATCGTTATCAATTCTATAGTCGGCTAGGCATTTCTCTAATGGATCGTCTAATGGGTCGAGCCTACGCTGCATCTCCCTAGACGGTTTGGAATCCTCCTCTGAATGGATCTGGTGCATACAAACTGTTGGGCTAATTCCCTTAATATCTGCTACGGTCCCTCCTAAGGCTTTCTTATTGTCCTGAAGCACGGTTACTAGCCTATTCTCTTGGTCACTATCCAACTCTGAAGCTACAATCACAGGTAAGGTCTCTGTTGGGCCTAACTCATCAAACTCTAATCCAGAGTGGGCTAGAAATTCTTCTAACGGGTCTTCTATCAGAGTGTTTGGTAATGACTCCTGAACTGGGGTTTCTATCATGTTGACGGTTTCTAAGGCGGGGTCATCAAGCTCAGGTGGTTGATTACTAATGTTGAAGATATTCAGCTCAATAGTCATGTTACCAAAAGACAAGTTCATAACACCGTTACGACAGTTAATGATCGCATTAGATGTTGCTAAAAACGGGCGACCTAGTATAACTGGTATATGATTCTCTGGATCAGGCACATGTCTGGTATCAAGCACAACAAAGTCCACTGGATAAATAAATTTATCTACTTCAATCAAAACATCCTCTATGACACCACGAGGAATTTTCACAGACCTATCAGCTAACTGCAAAGTCATCTGGGTAGGTTTCAAATCGCCTAATCCTAGCTGGAGGTACACATGGTACGGCAGTAAGTTCACACTGGCTCCTAAATCGAGTAAAGCTCTTTCTACCCGGTAGTTTCCTATTGTGCAAGCTATGGTTGGGGAACCTGGGTCTTTGTACTTAAGGGCCGTACTACTCTGTATAATTGAACTTACATGACTAGCTAGAAAAGCTTTCTTATGTACGCTAAGTTTTCGCTTTCGCGTACACATGTCCTTGATGCAAGATGGACGTAAGGTCCTGGTTGGATTCCACAAATCCTTCAGAGTTGTCATTGCTGACACGGTCTATCCCAAGTTCGCCTTAAGGGCGTTCTTGGCATGCAAAAACCCTAACAAGAAATTTATCAACCACAATCGTGCCCTGACTCAACCAAATCAAACCTTAATCTAGCAAACAACAAGCATGATGGTTCCACTTAGATTGTTTCTAGACCAGCTTCTATTCTTTCAGAAGGCAACTGGTTACAATTTTAGCGAATCTCTCTGAGCGATCCGAGTTAAATCAAGTTGAAGAGAAACAGGAGAAGCTCAATGGAGCTTTGATACCCCTGTCTCTTTGGAAACGCTTCCCTGGGTTACAGGGCGGCTCTAATCAACTTTAATCTAATCTTCCTGCTTTTTGAGTTAGGCTAATAAGGTAACCAATACAGTCCTTCCAACCGATTTTCCTATAAGCTCGTTACCTTATCGGTCTCTTTCTAGTCAAGATTTTAAGCTTAGGTTCGTGTAGGTTTCGTTTTCCTAAGGCGGGCAAGAAGGAGACGGTGATGAAATCCGAAACCTTATCTTGTATGGCCAGGCCTTGCCCTTTACTATGCAGAAATTAAGTTCCGTATTCAGTCCTCAGCATATATGCATACAAAGGCGTCCAGAAAACCCACTGACAGGAGATTCGTGGGTTGGTCGAAATTTACCTCCCGTTCTAGACGGGCGACGAACCGTTGAAGTCGACTCGGGCCACTAATATCCTTTTTAATAGTGTGCGAACCCGAGGGGCCGAGACAATATCGTAATTGTCGTCCGTCCCTGCACACAGTTTGATATTTAAAATTACCCTTTCGTAGGGTTTAAAAATAAAATGTCCAAAATGTCCCAAAAATAATGTCCAAAAGAAATCACCAGCAACTTCATTTTGATAACCAAATAGGTTCCCGCCAAAAATGAATTTTTGAAACGTGAAAGGGGTGCCCCCAATCCAAAGCTTGGGTGCCTTTAACACTTGTCTCGGGTGCCTTTAACACTTTTTAAGCCAATTTTTCCACAAATCTTTATTCTTCAAATGTACCTACAAAAGCATAAAAACACGTAATATTTGCAAAATCGAATACTAACTTAATAGAAACTAAGGTGCAATCTAGACACTAAAATGTGTCTATCAACGTGCACGTAGTTAAACTCCCCAAGGTGTCAGCAACCAAATACGCGTGAAGTCCGAGCAGCGACAAAGTCAACCAAATGATAAAAAATTGCCCACTTCGAAACTCTCATATATGCAGGGAGTATCAAAAAAATATATACGCCCAAATAGGGCTACACAGGAACCGAAGACCGGACCGGAACCGACGGAACCGTACCTGAAACGGACCGAACTGAGGGTACATGTACAAAAAATGAGAACCGAGTACACCCGGGTATGATAGACACGTTTTCGTGTCTTATTTGATCTCAACTTGTATATTGTTAGAACTCTTTTGTGTACTTATATTGTGATTTTATTGTGTTATACGTATTTTTGGAGAATTAATAAATGTGAAAAAAATGGCTTAAAAAGTGTTAAAGGAACCTTCACTTTAGATCAGGGCACCACTTCTTCTTCCCATTTCAAACACAAAAATTTGGCGGGAACTTCATTTGTATTCTGCGTGAACCTGGAAGAAAATTTGTTGGATATTTTCAAGGAGTAAAGGCACGACTATTCTCTTGCCTAATTAAGGGGAATGGTAGACAAGTCTTAGGTGGAGAATCAAATAGAATCTCGACCAAATATCTCTTTCCCGTCAATTGCAGGAAGAAAATCAATATCACGTTAAACTTGAAATTTCTTTCCAGTTTCCAATTGATTTTGTTCCTACACATATTTGATACTGTTTAAGACAGATAGAGCAACACCAAATTCGTTTAAATAAGGAAATCAGATCGTGAAGAAGAAAATATTACCGAAAGAATATTCCTTGATTTTCTTCATTGAAGTAGAGATTTGGAGGAGTTATTGGACGAGATTTTGTGTTGTAGTATATAAAGGGGTCGAAGAGAAGAGATTGGGGATGGGAGAGCTCAGAGAGAGCCAGCGAATCAAAGAAAAAAATTCCAGGAAAAAAATGGTTTGCTGCTGGTGAAGAAGAAGGTGAAGAACATAAGGCGCCCAGAAACTGTCGCTGAAGTTGTCGCTGATTCAGTCATATTTCTGAAGCGCCTGGAGTCCGTCCTTTCTTTCTGTTTTCTTTTCTTTCTTCTGTAACGCAGATAATACTTCTCTGGAATGCTTATAAGCGTATCAAATCTCCTGTGTTACTATTATTTCACCATTGGAAGCACTTTTTGAGCTATGAAATATATTTTTGAGGGCTTTTCCAATACAATGAGCTAAACCCCATATGCTGAGGTGACGGAGGAAGCCATTGTTTCAATAAAAGTGGTATAATTCTATTTTAATTAGTTTTTGCAATTTCTTTATGATTATTTGCCTTGGTTGAAATTTGATTTTTATGATTTTTGTTAAGCAGTTGTGATTTCGTTAGATGGTACATGCTTTGGCCTAAGTTTTAGATGTTCCATGCTTTTGTTATACAATTGTTATTTTGAAAATCTACTTATTGCAATATTTTAGAATCAAATTAAATGTAAGAATTGCATAAATAATAATTAGATTGAATCACTTTAATTGGTTAATGGTGAAAGCCATAACCTCAGTATTTGTGAATATTATTTTCATATTTTCTGCATATATTTAGTTTAAAAATTAGTTTATTAAAATCTAAAATCAGTCTTCACAAGTTCGAGAGTTTGAAACTTTTTCATACCACAACTACAAATCATATCAGGGTACCAGGTACAGGTTCTACCTAGGAACCGACCTGTACCGGACCAATTGTACCGAGTATTATTAACCGTTGATCATATTTTATAGTTGCAATCTCATCCTTCCCTTTCTAAGTTAGGTTACTTACTCGATCTTCTACTTCGTCTGTTTCATTTCGTCTGTATACTGTGAAAAAAGAAGAAGTTCTTCTGTTCTTCATCACCAAGGTCATCCGACTCAGCCCTATCGACACCACCTCCACCACCACTATCCCGTCATAACAACCAACATCAGTACCACCTTCTTCTTCTTCTTCAACGATTCCCGATTTCAAACATCATCATGTGATGCTAGGGTTTTACGATTTTGATTTGATTCATTTTTTTTTTAAATCGATTTTTTTTGTTTAGGGTTTTTTTCTATTTGGGGTTATTTTGCATGATTGCATTTACTAATTTTATTAGTGATGGTGTCTCTCATGTTTATTCTTAACAACCAGTTCTTGTAAAGCATGTGTGTGAATTGTGAATTTGTGATGATTTATAATGTTCTCATTCATTTTGCTGATATGTTCTTGTAAATGTGAATTTATGCTTTTGTTTGTTCCTCATCAAGTCATTTTGTTCATATGTTCTGTAACTGGTGATGCTCCTGGCTTTCTTTTTCACGCCTGTTCATTTTGTTGATTTTGCTAAAAAGTTCATTATATTGTTATGTTGGCAAGACCCTGGTGATGCTCCTGGCTTTTTTTTTCACGCATGTTCATTTTCTTAGCTTTGGTTCACTTTAAAATTTTCAGCCAATTTAGCTACCATTATTTCTATGTGTGATTTAGAAAACTAATACAGATGCTGAACATTGGGTATTCTTAAACTCGAGTTCTAATGATGTCTTTAATATTCTTGGCTCTGTACAAATTTGTTTAAAGTCTTATCATTCTCGTATATATTCTATATCTTTCCATATTGAACTATTTCACTGATTTACAACTATTGGGACTGATCCTTGTGCCGTTTTTACTTGTTTATTAAATTGCTAACTTCATTGCTTGAGTTGGTGGCATGATTTAAGGTGTTAACCAATAATTAAGTTTTGAAAAGAAAATTCGGATTCAACAAGCATTTTGGTTGTTTTTGAATTTGGAATAAGCTAGCTACTGGGTGGATGGCTGATGTAATTTTAGAAGTGGTAAATAAAGGTTCGATTCTCGAACTTGTAAAGGTAATGATTTTAGAAAATAATGATTTTAATTAACTCTAGAAAATTCCAAGAGTATGAAAAAGACTAAATAACCTAAAGATGATTTTTGAATAATTTTAAAAGGACCAGGAATCAGGAATCAGGTAATTCTAACAACCTATGTGATTAATCAGATAATTCTTTTTAAATTAATTGAAGCACAAGTAATTGCCAAAATTGGTTTTGTTATGCTAACAAACAGAGTTAAATCACAAGCATGGACTATCAAAATTAATTAACCAAGCATAATCCATCAAGCAAAAGCATAACTGTTGAAAGAAAACCGTTTTCACTATTTAAAACTATGCAATTCTAATAATAAAAGAATTATAAATAATTATTAGAAAATAATTAAATCACATAAAAATTGAGAAAATTACCTTATCCATCATCCTAGTAAATAGACTTAG